>OY986050.1:32048370-32197800 GCA_963920205.1 Stenodema calcarata
AAATCAAAGAACAAGAAAAAGAAAATGCACAGTTTTTCACGGTTTTCAGCGTTTTTCAGCGGTCGCGGGCGGCATTTTATGCCGAACTTAAATCTCATTTTTTACTCCCTCGAGCGGTCGCGGGCGGCATTTTATGCCGAAATTAAAACTCATTTTTTACTCCCTCGAGCGGTCGCGGGCGGCATTTTATGCCGAAATTAAAACTCATTTTTAAGAATAAGAATAAGAATAATTTATTGGCAAAAAAACTGAACAACCACTTCGTACAATGAAAAACACAGAAATCTTATTTATACTAAAATAATAATCTTATTATGATCAAATCAAAGAACAAGAAAAAGAAAATGCACAGTTTTTCACCCACCGAGAGAATAAGTCGAAGACTTGTGGCCTCCGGCGGAGTCTAAAAGCTCAACCCGATCATGTACAAGAAAACTTAAGATGATCAAGTGCCTAGTAAAATAATAGAACTCAGTCCAAAGAGACAATTTAAAAATAACAAAAATATAAACTTACTTTATATTTTGGAAATAAAAATTTAAAAAAAAAAAAAAAAAAAAAAAAACTTATCAACAATTAAAGAATGCCATTATAAACAAAAGTTACTATAAAACAACATTGTCTGCCGAAATTAAAACTCATTTTTTACTCCCTCGAGCGGTCGCGGGCGGCATTTTATGCCGAAATTAAAACTCATTTTTTACTCCCTCGAGCGGTCGCGGGCGGCATTTTATGCCGAAATTAAAACTCATTTTTTACTCCCTCGAGCGGTCGCGGGCGGCATTTTATGCCGAAATTAAAACTCATTTTTTACTCCCTCGAGCGGTCGCGGGCGGCATTTTATGCCGAAATTAAAACTCATTTTTTACTCCCTCGAGCGGTCGCGGGCGGCATTTTATGCCGAAATTAAAACTCAATTTTTACTCCCTCGAGCGGTCGCGGGCGGCATTTTATACCGAAATTAAATCTCATTTTTTACTCCCTCGAGCGGTCGCGGGCGGCATTTTATGCCGAACTTAAATCTCATTTTTTACCTCCCTCGAGCGGTCGCGGGCGGCATTTTATGCCGAAATTAAAACTCATTTTTTACTCCCTCGAGCGGTCGCGGGCGGCATTTTATGCCGAAATTAAAACTCATTTTTTACTCCCTCGAGCGGTCGCGGGCGGCATTTTATGCCGAAATTAAAACTCATTTTTAAGAATAAGAATAAGAATAAGAATAATTTATTGGCAAAAAAACTGAACAACCACTTCGTACAATGAAACAACAGAAATCTTATTTATACTAAAATAATAATCTTATTATGATCAAATCAAAGAACAAGAAAAAGAAAATGCACAGTTTTTCACGGTTTTCAGCGTTTTTCAGCGGTCGCGGGCGGCATTTTATGCCGAACTTAAATCTCATTTTTTACTCCCTCGAGCGGTCGCGGGCGGCATTTTATGCCGAAATTAAAACTCATTTTTTACTCCCTCGAGCGGTCGCGGGCGGCATTTTATGCCGAAATTAAAACTCATTTTTAAGAATAAGAATAAGAATAAGAATAATTTATTGGCAAAAAAACTGAACAACCACTTCGTACAATGAAAACACAGAAATCTTATTTATACTAAAATAATAATCTTATTATGATCAAATCAAAGAACAAGAAAAAGAAAATGCACAGTTTTTCACCCACCGAGAGAATAAGTCGAAGACTTGTGGCCTCCGGCGGAGTCTAAAAGCTCAACCCGATCATGTACAAGAAAACGTAAGATGATCAAGTGCCTAGTAAAATTATAGAACTCAGTCCAAAGAGACAATTTAAAAATAACAAAAATATAAACTTAGTTATCAACAATTAAAGAATGCCATTATAAACAAAAGTTACTATAAAACAACATTGTCTGCCGAAATTAAAACTCATTTTTTACTCCCTCGAGCGGTCGCGGGCGGCATTTTATGCCGAAATTAAAACTCATTTTTTACTCCCTCGAGCGGTCGCGGGCGGCATTTTATGCCGAAATTAAAACTCATTTTTTACTCCCTCGAGCGGTCGCGGGCGGCATTTTATACCGAAATTAAATCCCATTTTTTACTCCCTCGAGCAGTCGCGGGCGGCATTTTATGCCGAACTTAAATCTCATTTTTTACTCCCTCGAGCGGTCGCGGGCGGCATTTTATGCCGAAATTAAAACTCATTTTTTACTCCCTCGAGCGGTCGCGGGCGGCATTTTATGCCGAAATTAAAACTCATTTTTTACTCCCTCGAGCGGTCGCGGGCGGCATTTTATGCCGAAATTAAAACTCATTTTTTACTCCCTCGAGCGGTCGCGGGCGGCATTTTATGCCGAAATTAAAACTCATTTTTTACTCCCTCGAGCGGTCGCGGGCGGCATTTTATGCCGAAATTAAAACTCATTTTTAAGAATAAGAATAAGAATAAGAATAATTTATTGGCAAAAAAACTGAACAACCACTTCGTACAATGAAAACACAGAAATCTTATTTATACTAAAATAATAATCTTATTATGATCAAATCAAAGAATAAGAAAAAGAAAATGCACAGTTTTTCACGGTTTTCAGCGTTTTTCAGCGGTCGCGGGCGGCATTTTATGCCGAACTTAAATCTCATTTTTTACTCCCTCGAGCGGTCGCGGGCGGCATTTTATGCCGAAATTAAAACTCATTTTTTACTCCCTCGAGCGGTCGCGGGCGGCATTTTATGCCGAAATTAAAACTCATTTTTTACTCCCTCGAGCGGTCGCGGGCGGCATTTTATGCCGAAATTAAAACTCATTTTTTACTCCCTCGAGCGGTCGCGGGCGGCATTTTATGCCGAAATTAAAACTCATTATTTACTCCCTCGAGCGGTCGCGGGCGGCATTTTATGCCGAAATTAAAACTCATTTTTTACTCCCTCGAGAGGTCGCGGGCGGCATTTTATACCGAAATTAAATCTCATTTTTTACTCCCTCGAGCGGTCGCGGGCGGCATTTTATGCCGAAATTAAAACTCAATTTTTAGTCCCTCGAGCGGTCGCGTGCGGCATTTTATACCGAAATTAAATCTCATTTTTTACTCCCTCGAGCGGTCGCGGGCGGCATTTTATGCCGAACTTAAATCTCATTTTTTACTCCCTCGAGCGGTCGCGGGCGGCATTTTATGCCGAAATTAAAACTCATTTTTTACTCCCTCGAGCGGTCGCGGGCGGCATTTTATGCCGAAATTAAAACTCATTTTTAAGAATAAGAATAAGAATAAGAATAATTTATTGGCAAAAAAACTGAACAACCACTTCGTACAATGAAAACACAGAAATCTTATTTATACTAAAATAATAATCTTATTATGATCAAATCAAAGAACAAGAAAAAGAAAATGCACAGTTTTTCACCCACCGAGAGAATAAGTCGAAGACTTGTGGCCTCCGGCGGAGTCTAAAAGCTCAACCCGATCATGTACAAGAAAACGTAAGATGATCAAGTGCCTAGTAAAATAATAGAACTCAGTCCAAAGAGACAATTTAAAAATAACAAAAATATAAACTTACTTATCAACAATTAAAGAATGCCATTACATACAACCAAACCGTTGCTACGGAAATTTATCTTCGTCATTTTGATCGTACAAAAATAATTTTACACCACTCGTTGCTCAAAGCTACCGATTTGTATCACGCAAATTTGTGGCAAAGAAGGTGCCTACTTGAGTTGTTGAAGTCGCTGACAGAACGTATTTTCCTCCGACATTCGTTTATAACAAAAATGAGTCGTTTTGATCCTTTTCTTCTTACCGTGAATAATGTTGTCTGATAAATATAAAGATGTAGCCACGTTCATCATTTCCCCATTATTGGAAACCCGTTAGATTTAAACATCAACTCTGAATGATAAGTTGTGATTTACATTCGACGTTATTGACCTGCAATCGTCCTTCAATGCTTGTTGACGGTTCTAGCCGGGCTCGCCAATTTGGTCTCCAGGTTTTTTTTACCCTTTTCTTTCCTCGGTTGGCAAAACAATGTTGGAGTGGGTGTGTTCAAATATCGATTCAGCAGCCCGAAGAACGACACCATACCCGTACTTTTTCAACGGAACGAGTCGCCACTACAATTTGACGTATGTTGATTCGAAAATCAATTCAGAATATAATTCTAAAATCCACGAAGAGCGATACAAAACACGCATTTAACATTTAACATTTGAAAATGGATTCATACACAATTCGATCAAACTACTTAGTGGGTCAAAAAAACCCTGAAAACCAGTGTTTGAAAAATGAGCAATGCGGAGTTAACATCGGTTGGAAGACATCGGAATCGAAGATTGACGGACTATAATGACATTATAGTCCGTACATTGTAGTGACAATATAGTGACTACAATACCGGGTGGTCCGCGAGTTAGGCTCCCCCCTCTTAAAAAATTCAGACAAACGCCATTCTTCATAATTTTTTTCGTAGTTTTCAAAAATGATAAAATTGCACCAACTTTGATTTTTCAATTACAAATTTCCCTCTTTTTTATTGCAGATTCGGATTCTGCGCGAAAATTTGAGTAAATTTGACCCCTCACTAGATTTTTTTTTTGTTCAGCGAGCGCGCAAAGGTGCTAAGTCACCAAAATGGATTAATGTAAACCTCAAGTGTGGCACATGAATTTTCATTGTTTTTCCACGGTGATGCCATCTGTTTTTGGTCATCATTGTAGTTTGTGTTTTTACACCACCTTTTCTAACAGTGTGGTCATTCAACCATTTTTGTCGTTTCTGCATTCATCAAGTCGAGGTAGACAGATCCCTGTGACTGAAGTCTGACTGTATTCGGTTGCTGAACTCAGCAGTGGATTCTAATAGGGAGACAGGACTTGTGCTTGACAGGACTTGACAGGTGCTTGTGTTTTCATGTACTTAAATCATATGCGATTCCGGCTTGGGGTTCGACCCATAAAACAAAACTCCAGCCCCTTTTCATAGTCCAGAAATCATTGATAAAAATTCTATTGAGGAAACCAATTAGATACCCTACAGATAAATTATTCGATGAAATTGCGGTGTTACGTTTATCTGAACTTGCAGAGAAAATTACATTGGTCTATATTTACAAAAAGTATTTAGAGGGTAAGATTGAGAGGGTAGAGTTGGGCACGAGGAGCGCAGATAAGATCACCCTGAGGGCATTAAAAGTTAAAACTGCAGCTGCGCAGAGACTCTATCTCTGTAATGGAGTGGGGCTTTTCAACAAACTGCCTGGATTTGTTACTGCTGGTCTTTCACTTGCAAAATTTAAACAAAAAATAAAAGAGTACTTCAAAAAGAGAAGTAGAGATAAATGATTGGGCAGTGTGGTGGTTTGGGAAAATGGTCGATATATGTCTTAAGTGTAAACTTTGTGCATCTATTTAAAATTAAAATAAATAATAGGAACATGTTACAAATTAAGTTGAAGAATTAAATTAAGTAAGATTTGTAAAAATTGTATAGTCTAAACCGTAAGTTTATTAAAGGCGAGGACAGAATAATCTAAACGTGATGATGTTGTATAACTGGTTCGGTGCAGCTCCAGTTCCCGGCACAAGTAGGTATTTACTTATTGGGAACTGAAGCATTTTTGAATATTACGCTATAATATTTTGTAAATAATTATTTTTCCTCAATAAATGCAATATATAATAAAAAAAAAATAAAAAATATTTTGTAAACACTTGACTCGACTTCTTTTGCTTTGTAAGTACCTATTACCACCAATTGCACTCGTAGCAAACGCAAGAAACGACAAAAATGGTTGAATGACCACAGTGTTGGAAAACATGGTTAAAAAAAAACTACAATGACCATATTTTTTGGCTGTTATTGCGTTAAATTTCGATCAAAGCAAAAAACAGATGTCACCACGTGAATCAGCGTTGAAAAACAATGAAATTCCTTGTGCCACACTTGGGGTTTACAATAATCCATTTTGGTAACTTAGCAACTTTACACGCTCGCTGAACGAGTTGCGCGCTACAAAAAAATCGAGTGAGGGGTCAAATTTACATAAAATTTCCCGCAGAATCCGAATCTGTAATAAAAATGGGGGTTCCCATTTGAAAAAACAAAGTTGATGCGCATTGCGTACATTTGAATTTTCTACTCCGAAAATTAGAGAAAATAAAGGGGAGAGCCTAACTTGTGGACTAACTCCTGTACAGCGATCCGAGGGCTATTTCTATAAATTAAACTATTAAACTATATTAAACTATTAAACTATATCAGAGTCTACCGGAATGGTTTATTATTTCCTGAATACGTAACCCTTAGTTATGTCTAGGTCGATTAGTTAAGAAATTTCTTAAGCATGCCCTCCATTACAAAAGTTTCGAGTTATTTAAGAACTCTCGACATTTCAAAGTTACAAAATTTGTTGCAATATTTAATATTACATTATCACCACCAAAGTGTATTTAATATGGTGGTAACAGAAATTGAAAAACTCACCTTCTTGTTGAGGAACCGCGACAATCTGAAAGACTTTGGTAACCGGAGGCTCTTCGTTTTTTGACGAATAAATTTCCCGAAAGCCCGCTCGAAACAATCCATAGCGTAGCAGATACCCTTCGACGAGTTACAAAAACAATTATCGGAGGAAATCGACTGAACTTGATTTATCTCTTCAATAAGACCGTTATGATGAGGATCTGACAGTCGTCTGGACTCGGGACTAGCCGACTCGCAATCATCTATCACTCAAACCGAAGGAGGAAGGTCATTACTTCAAGTAAACTCTCCGCCGGTGGAGGGCGACGTTTAAATAGGCTGCGACGCAGGAAGCTAATGAGATTCTCTTTATCCTATTTGCCCATCCGTTGAGACGGACCATTTCGATTGTTTCATCAGAAAAATTGGAAATTATTGAAATCCCATAAAAGTTGTGACGCTTTTATGGTTTCCTGTTCGAGTTGACAAACTACCTACTTCCACCTCTAGCAACCTACTAACAGTTAGGAATAGGTTTGCGAACGAAAGTTAGGGCGGATAATATCATATTATGTCCCTATAGGGGTTTGCGGATGTAAATTAGGTACTCACTTCATTTATTGGCGACGTTTTGAAGGTAATTGCCGTAAACAAGTGTTTCCAAATAAATTCGTTTCGGGTCATCCAAAATCCAACCAAGATTTTACCATTTTCAGTTCATGTTTATTTAATTTATTATTTTCTGTTTTCAAGTCTCATGTCCGGGTGAAAGATTTCAATCGGTTTTGTTTATATTGATGAGAATCTGACAGGGCCAGTATAGGAAACCCCCAATGCATTTCACATCCTGTTTAGCTGCCAACGTCTGAAATTCAAAATATTACCTTTAACTGCCTATACCTAATAGTTCAAATTCTATTCTTTTAACCCTAAAGAAGTAGGTAATCAACATTTACCTATTTTAATTTTTTTCATGTTCATGAACTAAAACAGTACAAGGTCAGATCCTTCTCCATCACAAGTTCTGTCAAGTACAGTTTGCGCCGAATGCGATGCAGATTCTGCAGTGAGAGATCCATTCGAATTCATTTATTCACAATATTGCCTGGTAGGCTAATGTGGGGAGGGAGTGGTGTTTGTGTCAGTAATATTTTTGTGTCAGTCAGTATGGGGAATGTTCGTCATCTTGGGGATGATCCAATGTTGGAGTTCGTCGCTCGGTAGAACACGGCTGTCCCACCTCAGTCCTGCAGACCACGAGTGGAGTGGAGCATTGACCAACAGTACGCTGGTCTAGCGTCACGTGCTGCGTAGTTCAATCATGCAATATTGTCTCGTAGAACTCGCTTCTTCAACCTACGACCATTGTAGGGAGAGATCCGATTCGCAATGCCTACCATCAAATATTTAAAATTTCAAGTAGGTGCTCATAATATGAGGGTGTCCATATTATGCTCATATATTATACAGGGTGTCTAGTGTAACTATGTGACAAAATCAGGGAATCGATTCTACAGGTAATTTGCAACCAAAAATGTCACGTAGAGTTTTTGTCTTACTCGACTAAAAATCCGACTTTTTTCACTTTTTAGATTTTTTTCGTCTTCTCGACCTTGTCGCTGAGAAACGGACCTAAATCCCTTAAATTATTATGTAAAATAAAATCTGAGGATACCGTTGGAAGGAGCGTTAAATTTCCTATCTCTTTGATACAAAATTCGATTTTTTTAGTCTGGCATAACTGGTAAAAAAATGGCGAAATTAAATAATTTGAAGATTTCCTTAAAATCCCCGTTTTTTCTTTAGTAGTTCGCTTTGTTATTACGGAGGTCATTCGGCGGGCACTCATTAAGAAAAACTCTGCAAATTCTTGACACAACGGTTCATTATCTTCTTTGTACAGATCACCCTTCTGTCTAGATCACTAGGTCTAAATGTCTAGATCCTAAATGTTAGATTAATTATTATTGTCAATTATCACTAATTATTAACAATTTTATCAAGTAAGTACCTACTGAAAATTATTATAATTTATTGTTAGGTATTGATAATTCGTATTTATTATTAATAATAATTATTATTAATTATGATTAATTAATACGATATAATTCTGGGGTTTTTAATACTACGTCGGTAATAATTTTTCTATAAAAGAAGTACCTACTAACAAACATTCGAAATTACCTTCATTTCCGTAGCACGAAACGCACCTCAGAACAACAAACTCGACATCACTTAAGCCATATGATGTTCCAAAGAGCTTGTTAGTATGAAAATGGACCTGTATTTCAACAGTTTGATTCACGATCGGGTTGTGAGGCACAATCTTTGAGCCGTCATTGTGAACGAACGGCTGGTCGTACAAAGCTGCGGATGGTCTTAAAAAATTCTACGGAACAAACTCTATCTAAATATGAAATAAAAAACATACCGTTTAATGGGAATTTTTCGAGATATGGAATTTTCAAAATTTCAAAATTCGTTTTGAACCCCTTCCCCTTGACCTAGGGTTATGAAAAGTTTCGTGGATCATTGTGGGGCTGGTCCAAACCCAGAAACCAAATTTCGTAATTTTAACTCAACGCTAACTGGGCAAAGTGCCTCGGACGGCGGACGGCGTACGGCGGACGGATGGATTTTGGTTTATTATCTTCGATAATGAACCATTGGAATCGCCCAAAGAAAAAATTTTTTTAACCCCCCCTCAAAATTTGTTGGTTTACGTTTCAAGATACGTAGATTCAGAAAATCGAATAAAAAAAAATCCGTCCGTCCGCCGTCCGAGGCACTTTGCCCAGTTAGCGTTGAGTTAAAATTACGAAATTTGGTTTCTGGGTTTGGACCAGCCCCACAATGATCCACGAAACTTTTCATAACCCTAGGTCAAGGGGAAGGGGTTCAAAACGAATTTTGAAATTTTGAAAATTCCAAAACTCGAAAAATTCATATAGAACGGTATGTTTTTTATTACATATTTAGATAGAGTTTGTTCCGTAGAATTTTTTAAGACCATCCGCAGCTTTGTACGACCAGCCGTTCGTTCACAATGACGGCTCAAAGATTGTGCCTCACAACACGACCGTGGATCAAACTGTTGAAATACAGGTCCATTTTCATACTAACAAGCTCTTTGGAACATCATATAGCTTAAGTGATGTCGAGTTTGTTGTTCTGAGGTGCGTTTCGTGCTACGGAAATGAAGGTAATTTCGAATGTTTGTTGGTAGGTACTTCTTTTATAGAAAAATTATTAACGACGTAGTATTAAAAACCCCAGAATTATATCGTATTAATTAATCATAATTAATAATAATTATTATTATTAATAAATACGAATTATTAATACCTAACAATAAATTATAATAATTTTCAGTAGGTACTTGATAAAATTGTTAATAATTAGTGATAATTGATAATAATAATTAATCTAACATTTAGGATCTAGACATTTAGACCTAGTGATCTAGACAGAAGGGTGATCTGTACAAAGAAGATAATGAACCGTTGTGTCAAGAATTTGCAGAGTTTTTTGGTTTATTATCTTCGATAATGAACCATTGGAATCGCCCAAAGAAAAAAAATTTTTAACCCCCCCTCAAAATTTGTTGGTTTACGTTTCAAGATACGTAGATTCAGAAAATCGAATAAAAAAAAATCCGTCCGTCCGCCGTACGCCGTCCGCCGTCCGCGCCACTTTGCCCAGTTAGCGTTGAGTTAAAATTACGAAATTTTTTTTATGGGTTTCGACCAACCCCACAATGGTCCTCGAAACTTTTCATAACCCTAGGTCAAGGGGAAGGGGTTCAAAACGAATTTTGAAATTTTGAAAATTTCATATCTCGAAAAATTCATATAGAACGGTATGTTTTTTATTTCATATTTAGATAGAGTTTGTTCCGTAGAATTTTTTAAGACCATCCGCAGCTTTGTACGACCAGCCGTTCGTTCACAATGAAGGCTCAAAGATTGTGCCTCACTACAGGATCGTGAATCAAACTGTTGAAATACAGGTCCATTTTCATACTAACAAGCTCTTTGGAACATCATATGGCTTAAGTGATGTCGAGTTTGTTGTTCTGAGGTGCGTTTCGTGCTACGGAAATGAAGGTAATTTCGAATGTTTGTTGGTAGGTACTTCTTTTATAGAACAATTATTACCGACGTTTTTTATTCGATTTTCTGAATCTACGTATCTTGAAACGTAAACCAACAAATTTTGAGGGGGGGTTGAAATTTTTTTTTCTTTGGGCGATTCCAATGGTTCATTATCGAAGATAATAAACCAAAACTAGCCCAGAATCTCAGCTTCCCAACGGTATAAGAAAAAAACTTTTCACAGTGGAATTTGGCGGAGAAAATGACGTTTGAGTCCTGAAAAACGTGGGGTTTTAGGTGAAAATCAACGTTTTCCACCAAAAGCCGACTTGCTCCATAAAAATTAGTTTGATATCGCAATTCATGCACACTTTTACGCTGAATCGAATTAGGAAAAAACTCATTTTTTGGTATTTCATTTATTGGCGAATAGGGTTTCACAATAAGTTTTCAAAACGCCCTCCTTCTTGCTGAAAACAAAGGCGGCATCTTTTAACTACGCTTCTCGTGACGTCCCGTAGTTGATGAGCATTTTGCAACGTACCGGCACATTGCTGCACTCTGGAAAAACAGAATGCATTAATTTGAGTAATCGTTTACGTAGCAGCAGCGTCGGGTCATTGTATCCACAGAAATTTTGGTAGGTACCTAAAATGAAATACCGAAAAATGAGTTATTTCCTCATTGGGGAGGCATGAGAGTGTCACCAATCGATTCAGCGTAAAAGTGTGCATGAATTGCGATATCAAAGTAATTTTTATGGAGCAAGTCGGCTTTTGGTGGAAAACGTTGATTTTCACCTAAAACCCCACGTTTTTCAGGTCTCAAACGTCATTTTCTCCGCCAAATTCCACTGTGAAAAGTTTTTTTCTTATACCGTTGGAAAGCTGAGATTCTGGGCAAGTTTTTCTTAATGAGTGCCCGCCGAATGACCTCCGTAATAACAAAGCGAACTACTAAAGAAAAAACGGGGATTTTAAGGAAATCTTCAAATTATTAAATTTCGCCATTTTTTTACCAGTTAGTCTAGACTAAAAAAATCGAATTTTTTATCAAAGAGATAGGATATTTAACGCTCTTTCCAACGGTATCTTCAGATTTTATTTTACATAATAATTTAAGGGATTTAGGTCCGTTTCACAGCGACAAGGTCGAGAAGACGAAAAAAATCTTAAAAGTGAAAAAATCCGATTTTTAGTTGAGTAAGACACTCTACGTGACATTTTTTGTTGCAAATTACCTACCTGTAGAATCGATACCCTGAGTTTGTCACATAGTTACACTAGACACCCTGTATAGATAGGTAGGTGCTCATCAAGAAAATCTAATTTGTTTAAACAAATAGGTACGTATTGTTTAAACAATTTTACAGACAAGAAACCGAGTGAATATTACTTCGTCATCCATCATCGACCCATGTTTAAAATTTCAAGTCTCTAGCTCAGCATCCAAATTTAATTGGTTCAAAAAAATAGGTATTGTTTAAACAATTTGACAGACAAGAAACCGCGTGTATATTGCTTGGTCATCCATCATCGAGCCAAGTTTCAAATTTCAAGTCTCTAGCTCATCTTCCACATTTAATTTGTTTAAACAAACAGGTATTCTTTAAACAACTTTACAGACAAGAAAATATTGCTTTGTCATTGAGTTCTGACTTATATTTACAATTTCGAGTCTCTAGCTCATCGGGAAGTTAGGTTAAACTCGATTGTAAGATTCCACCAGGAGTATTATAATAAACTTGGTAACAATAACAAAATACATGTCTGGAGTGTCAGTCTGACGATTGAAATAATAATGGTGGTTCCTTGGTCTTGGGCTTACATCGCTGTGAACAGTAGTTTTGTTAATAGCGGTACAAAGTTATCAAAAGGTTTGATTTCATGCGGTAATACAATGAAGGTAAAAAATGCGAAACGTCGCGCCATAATAGGATGTAAGCTATTTTTTGGTTCTAGTGATAGTTTTTAAAAGTTTTGTACGTAAGAATCGAATGTGTGAAGCGTAAAATATTTTTCAAAACTTCAAAATAAAATTATTTCGGCAACTGTGATATTTAAGTGAAGGGCTACAAAGCGAAAGGTCTACTATAGTAGACTAAAGTCATACTGTAACTGAGGGAACCCAAATTCTTGGTTTCATTGTTGGATTGGAGCTCTGAGGCGACGGTGACTTTTTTCTAAAATTTTGTGGACGTAAATAGCTTAAAACTATTTTCTGCCCAGAATTTGGCACCGAAGAGTACTAGACGCCGTTCATTAGTCGACGCAACTCTAACATTCCCTTCGAAACCCGATGAATAATATTTTCCTTCTGCAATCGGAATCCGTAATCTACATTTTGAAATAGCGTTCGAACAATCTGCTTGTCCTTATAATGTTAGATACTATTGACCATAATTATCTCACGCTAATCTTAATAAGATATGTTCTCTTCCTCACGAATCCCAGCGGCTTTGCCGTGTAACGGTCATATACTGATGATACGAACATTTGACGAACTTCGTGAGTCTCGAAACTACGGATAGTTTGAAAACGATGTGGTCCAAATCAAGCTTTGTGTTGGGCGACGTCTTAGCGTGAAGGTGTAGGGTGGTTTTTTGTTGATTTGAGCGAAATTTGAAAGTTATGTCTGACACCAAATATTTTATGAACAATGTTATGTCGCTTTTAGTTTTAAATAGTTTATTCATAAATAATATACATAGTTAGTACACCAAAGAAAAAATTAGAGGTATGAATATGTTGTCCAACTTTAGGCAAAGCCTGTACTATCACAGCTCCAGATCATAGACAAAGTGGCAGTGAGTGGAATTTCTATACCAACCGTACGCTATTTTATTAAAACCCAAAATATGGAGAGAGAGAAAATGATTGAGCTGAGCATTAACAGTAATTGCGACAGTAAAAAATACATGTTTTGTCCTGTTGTCTAGTTTAATTTTAAATCAAACGGTCGTTCGTTCGACCGGATCAGTATGTAGTTAGCATAAATAATTATTGCAGCAGGTTGCTGCGAGAATTCGTTCAATATGCCACGCTGCAGGTTTACTGTTCCATTAGTATATCTGTCACTAAGCCACTGTTTAAATTCAGCTTCTGTAAAATCAACTATTGTACATACATAGGTACATCATGTAGGGTTTGGATGGGAACGCTTTTTTTAAGTGTAGGTACCTTCCACTGGAGGCAAAAAATGGAACAGTTTTGATTAGACAAACTCTCCGAAAACCCCGGATATTTGCTCGATACACAAGGAGCAACTGTTGCGGCATATGTTGAAAAGTCTCCCTTAACAACGGTATTGATTTTCAAGTATCCTGGATTTCCTACCTCTCTCAACATTTCGATGAACATGTTGGACGACAGGTGATTTCCGCATTTACGCAAAGTACATTTCTACGCCCGTTAATGAGTTTTTCAATAATATTTCGAAGCGTCCGATAGCTCGTCGTGACTGAATCGTGCGGGGTTTTGGGGGTCAGCCAGATCATGCGCGGTATAATGATTCGAGAATCGATATTCAAGTCCGGTGGAGGCAGGTCGATCCTAGGGGCCAGCACCACAATTAAAAGTGCAAAATAATGTCACTGGTCATGTTTTATTATCTAATTTACTAATACGTTTATTTCGAAGTGTTTTGTATTTAACAGAAAAAAAATCATGCAGCATGGCTATAAGAGCGAATTTTCGAAGTGAATTCAGGATGGTCTGGAACGGATTTTGGTGTAAAAGTGGTGAAGTTTCAATCGGCGACCTCTATATGTGGCATATTCGTGATCTGCGTGAAATGTCGCATTTTTTTTAGCTCATTCTTAAGCACCACCCTCCACTTGAAAAAGTCTTGCAGGTTTAGGAAGAAGTCCAGGGTGGACTACTCTGGAATATTCTTCCTGTAGTTACTACATAATAGGTACCGTAAAATCGTATATTTATCAAAAATCGTCACACAATGAATTGTTTAAAAAAATACTCGACAGACGTGGGTCACTGCATGGCTTCTTCGTTCAAATACCACCCGTGAAAATCGGCAGGCATGCTGGCTTCAGTTTCAAAATTCGCCCTGGCCAACTCCGTCAGGTCTTTTGCGTCTAATACCAACAGCGTGATTTTTTTGTCATCGTTTGTGTACAACAGAGAACTCAACACGACGCCGTCATCTTCGTTCTGCAAGATGAAATTCAATTTCTTTAGTTCATTCGAAATATAAATTAATATAATGAAATGGAAGGATATGGTTCCCGATATCTTAGTTATTACAGCACAGCATAATATGCTGGACAACAACATCGACAATTTGAATGAGAGTTCTGTTGACATTTTTTGAAATCCTGGATCGAAGCCTGGAAAAATACGAGGGACGTCCAGAAAGTAAGGTTACAACATGTGCTAAAAGTAGAAAAATGAAATTGATTAATTGATTGATGATTTAAATGAAATTTACAAGATAAGTGTCAAAATATGTAATTATTTCTCTACAAAAAATACTTATTTTCTGTATTGAGGTCAATACATTTTTGAAGCATAGGGAACAGTTTTGTATACTCTCGTCGTATACCTTCCGCTCCACCTCCCGAAGCCTTTTTCGACAGATCCGAGGAGTAGGGTGGTTGAGTCACAATATCCCACCAAAATGAAACAAACAGGTCCTGAGTGAGGCGTGCGGTATGAGGTCTTGCGTTGTCATGAAGGAGTGACACACCACGAGTCAGCATTCCTCTCCTTTTGTCCTTTTTTTCTACTTCATGAGTGTCTCATAGTATGCAGCTGCATTTATGGTGGTTCCTTCAGACATAAAACCTACCAATAATATCCCTTTCCGGTCCCAAAACACAGATGCCATGATCTCTGAAAACTAGCCTTTTTTGGTTAATGTTGAATGGGTATGGCGCCACTGCAGAGACCGCCTTTTTGATACAGGAGTATAGTGACACACCGACGTTTCTTCACCAGTCAAGAAAAGTTTCACACTCGCTTCAGGAAATTCGAGAAATTGCAAGAAGTTTCTGTTCAAGAAATTCGTGTGCAGCCAAAACACTGCGGTAGATGGAGCGATTGGGGGACGAACTATTTGTCGCGTTTGGATGCTGTGACGACATTTTGTAACGGACTGAGGAGTTTGATGATTTGTTTTGACCATTATGAACCTCTCTACCTACCAGTGGTGACAACTCTGAAAAACAAAATTCCCGTTGTTCTACAGAGCCCTTGTAACCTTACTTTCTAGACGTCCCTCGTAATTTTCTGGAATCCATCCACGATGGGGGTTTGCAGCTTATACTCAATCTAATCCTGTTTCTGTCAAATGTATGTATGACAATCGTGTAGGTACAACATTGCGCTTTTAACAAACGAGGTACATATTTATTTATTTATATTTTTTAAATTGTATTAAATTTTATATTTTAACTGAGCTGCAGAATAGTTCGAGTTATATCATAGAACAACTGGTGAAATTTGACCTCAATTTGTTTGCGTTATATATTATTTGTACCTATGTTATTCAGATGTACTACGTACCTCCGCTCTTGGATTTGGAATGAAAATGGGTTCACTGGGGATGGCATTTTCCTCACTCCAAGATTTACTTGTCTTTGTCCGGATGTCAACTTTTTCAATCTGGAAACATGAAAATTGGCGGCAAAGAGTCCTTATTATTCATTCAGAATAGTTATTTATCGTATTCATATCTTTCATTCAGAATGACGATTTATAAATCATTCAAAATTATCAACATAATAACTGCTGAGCTCTGATACTGAAAATTTTCCCACTAAATTTTACCATACTCCTCCACCATAAATGCGCCGTTCCTTGCCTATAGTGCATATTGCTGAATTCACTTACATTAGGTACACTAATTTATTCATACAAGATAATATTTCTGTTTTCCACTGACCTTCATAAGATGTTCGGTGCCAATTTTCGTGGAGAAACAGTAAAAATATCTGTAGTTCTTGCCGTTGTATTTCTCATAATGTATTCTGGGCATGTCACAGCTCTCGTTCAATAGGATTTCAGCCGTCACTTGAATTTTACCGTCACACCAAACTGCTTTTGCCGTCGAACCTTCGAGATGAACCAAATTCCCGTCTTCGTGCGGAGGATCGATGGGGCAAACGTATCTAACGGGTCGGCCGCGGCTTTCGCCAAACGTTGGATCCTTCTGGAAATTCTGAAAAATGGGAAACAATATTGTTGATAGTATTTGGGGAGGCGCAGATTGTCATGAGTTGGCAGGCTGGTGGTAAGCGTGCATTACATTTCCATGAGGTGAGTATGAAGCGGTTTTGAAAGTGCGAGTGATGCATCATGAACAAATGAGCGAATTTTCGGGATGGGTGACGTACACATAATAATTATTGTCAATCAACCTAATATTGGAAAAACGTTGATTTCGATTCAAAAAGTTAGCTCTTCTACACAACAGAAAACCTACTCAAAAACAGACGAAAAACGTTCAATTCCAACATACCTATTTGTTTGGCATGAAAAGGCTCTTTGAACACACCAATATTCGACTCGAAATATACGATATGATTCGAAACACTAAGTTAATTGTTTGACATGGATAATATCCATAAGTCCATTACATCCATAATGTCTGGGGGTCATTCCAAAATTTACGTAACACAAATTTGCGAGATACGAAACAGTATGACGCTTTCTGGCACAATTCCCGTGGTTGTAGAGACTTGAAATTTGGCGTGTAGCCTCCTTTAGACTTACACTTTAACAGCATAGGGCCGGGTTCATCTGAGTGGCTGCTAAAGGTAATTTCTACGTTATTCACACTATGAAACTGTAATTCAGCATGTAGCCTCCTTAGAATATGCCCAGGAGCGGCTGAGTGGCTCCTAAAGCTGATTACTATGCTATTCACGCTGTGAAGGTCTAATTTGGTATGTAACCTCCTTAGGATTTCAACGTGACGCTGCCCAGACCCCGTATCAGCTGAGTGGCTTCTGAAGCTCATTTCTATACAAATCAGAGTCAGTTTAATAATATTATGTTGGCAGTGCAGTTTACTTTTTTCCCGACTTGAATCATCTATCACACAATGCAAATTACCTTACTTATTTTCTCCCTTACTGCGAAAAACAGACAGATCAGATGTTTTCCCCAGTAAGGGAGAAATTAAGTACCTAATTTACGTAGTGTTAAATTATAGTGCACTTTCTTCAAGTTAACTGAAATAGCCTTCTTATAATATAAGTATATTATACTTAAATCTCCATTTATGTGTTTATATAATAAAATTAGCTTTTTTCTCCGTTTTTAGCGAATTTTCGAAGAAAAGGAATCTTTTGTTCTCGGTCTAAAATGTTTAAAACTCGAAATTCCGAAAACATGTCATACCACAATCCGTTCCGGACCAATTCACTGTCAAAAGATGCCAAAAACCGTATGGTTCTAAATATTCAAAAGTCTTTCCTACCAATCGAAATTCCAAGTTCGTAGATGGGCCGAATCGGGCAACTCAGGGAATTTGAGGAGTTTAAAGGGGGAAAATGAAACAGTCTGACAAGTGACGCCTCATTTTAAAGGTTTTTCAACTCTGGACACGATGGTGGAGTCAGAATTGCAATATCTTATTTCGTTCTTAAACTGGGGCACTTTGAAGGTGAACAAACGTGGTTGTTACTTGAGATGTTCTTTATGGTTATCTGCTTTAATCTGATAAAGGAATGAGATATCACAATTCTGACTTCACCATCGTGTTCAGCATTGAAAAATTTATAAACTGAGGTGTTACTTGGCAAAAAGGAGATGAACTGTGTTATAAAACCATATCATTTTTTAATATGGAGACATTTTTCATAGAACCAATTTTAGCATGGAACATGCTGTAGCCATCACCTAACTGGGGAAAAAACGTGACGAAACCGTGGAACGAAATTAGTAGCGCGGGATTTTGTAATGCTTTTCACTTACAACCCGCTTCTAGCGAAATGTATCGCCGTTAGTTTTCATCCCACGAAAATCGTTCGCCACTCGTTGAAAAGCCCTCAATTTATCCGTAAATTATATATTATATTATCCGTGAATATGGACGAAGCTGAGATATACCTCTGATTTAAAAGAACCGTAAACAACATTCGCAGTCGATTTGTCAGTGGATTATATTGTTGGTTGGCTTGGTTTTTACTAATGTACATACTCAAAGGATCTTGAAACCTAAGCGAAATTTTGTTATGAACGCGGGCTTTTAGTTGTGATGTGTTCTTCGACGCTTTAGATGTTTTCGATTTCTTAATAATAAGAATACGTTTGTTGTGATTGAGACTGTTTTACAAAGTAGTGAGTAAACAAATAAAACACGGCTAAAGCATGTTTCTTGAATTTTAGCCGAAGGCTCTAAGCAGTAACCATACGGGGTCCAGGGGGTGGTTCCTTCGAAAATTTGCTCTTACAGCCATGCTGCATATCTGTGGATTTTTTAACCTAATGTACCGTTGTGTGCTATCTACGAGATCTTTTCTAGATACAAAAACAGTAGTGTACTACCTGCTAAAGTGGTCCAGCGAGGGGACCATGTGCTCAGCTCAGAACACTTACTTCGATTCTTTGTTCGGTGAAGTTGAGGTCGGCCAAATCTTTGTAGGCGCACACGTCAATTATAACCTGTCCGTTTTCTTCAAATTGGTTTATAGTGTGGAAAAATCCGAAAGGTTCCGCTTCGTAAGTTCTGACGAGGGTCCCAGTCTCTCGTGAAAGAACGTGGATCAACGTCTGAAAAAGCAGCCTTTGAAATGAATCTGTTCGTGGGCTCCAAAGGGCAATTAATTGCAATCAATCAACGCTTGTACATGTTTATCAGTTTGATGCTAAACATTGAAAACATAGAGCCAATTGCACTGTTGGGTGAAATGAGATTTTAAGTGATAACTCTTATGAGTCTTAATAGTTACTAGACAGTAACACTGTCTAGTGACTGGGCAGTGTCTTATGCTAATGTAGAATCCTGTACCTCGAATCACTCCCTGAGAGCCAGAAATCGGCCATAGTGTAGCAGTTGTCTGAGCAAAGGCACAGCATTATTGGCCAAAGGCCGCTATCGTTTCGGCAGGATAACTCGATTTTGAAGAGACTGCTACTTCACACATAATGAGGGGTTACTCAACAGGTCCAGTACGAACATGGACGCCTTTGGCGTGCGAAAAGTGTTTAGTTCAAAAAAATTCAAAAAAGCAAAATCGCTCAAAACCATTGATTTGGTAATGTTTAACAGTGGCGTAATAACAACTCCCCCCCCCCCCGCCGAAATATTAAAAAATATTGACAAAATTACTAGCACAAAAAAGATTTCTTTGAAAAATGAAGTTGTTTTGGTTTATTATATTCGACCAAAGAAAAAACGTTTTTAACCCCCCTCAAAATTTGTTGGTTTACGTTTCAAGATCCGAAGATTTAGTCCGCGGCAGTTAGCGTAGTGCTAAAATTACGAAATTATTTTTACGGGTTCGGACCAACCCCACAACCCTAGGTCGATGGGAAGGGGTTCAAAACGGATTTTGAAATTTTGAGAAATTTATAATTCAAACATTTCAACTGGAACGGTATAATTTCTAGTTCATATTTGGATAGAGTTTAATATTTAGAATTTTTCAAGACCATCCAGAGGTTTGTACGACCGACCGTTCGTTTACAACGAGGGCCAAAGTTGGAGCAGATCAAAAGTCGTCAACAGGGTGAATCACGCGGCCGCCGGTCGGTTCAAAGTTCATACTGGCCCAGCTGATTCGAACAGCACATGGTTTTCAGATATCGAGTAAATTACTAATAATTAATAATAAAAATAATTTAAACTACTTGATAGTAATAATAATTATTAATAATTAATTATTAATGATAACTCATAATAATTATCATTAAAATATTCAGTGATCTATACAGAGTGGTGATCTGCACAAAGAAGGTAATAAACCTTTATGTCAAGAATTTGCAAATTTTTATAAATGAAAAGCGTTACCCTAAGTTCTGAACCCTTTGTCAAAAATTTTCCCGGATGCAATAGAAAGAATTAGGTAAATCCTAAATCCTAAAATTCATCCCTACTCAGGTTAGGTTAGGTTATGAACCTCATGACTGACAATAGCGTTTTCTTAAAACACCTAGTATTGTTCAATGTAGGGAACTCTAGACCAGTATGTATTTATTTATAAATAAAACCTTATGGAATAAAAAAGTTGTAGCCAGTTAAAGTCTGCATTAATTGTTGGAGAAGTACGTCTTGGATGTTTAAATACCTCAAAAAAATGTTCCCATCATACGCGTGGTACCATATGCGGTAATAACCTCTTTTTCTTCAAAATGGCACCTGAGCAACTAATTTGATCCATCGACTTCCCTTGAATATTAGCGATTTTTGGTGCTTACAATCTTTGCATTAAACGCAAAAACCGGCTTAAGTAAAGTAAGTCATATTCATGCAGCATAGTTATCATGCAATTGACGCGGAAACTTACTGGCTCGTCGTACCACTTGAGTGAATCTGCGGCTGACCTCTTGACGAATTTCCCCACCATCGTGGTCACCAACGATATGCCGAGTGGTTGCTCGATTATGACGAAGTAGTTAGGGGACATACCGAAAGCATGCATGTAGCAGGGGGACATCCGCCATCTGATAGGAACTTTGGCGGCGATCTTCCCGTCAGAAAACACGTCTTTGCCTTTGGGCGTTCCTAAAACAGATTGTGATCCAATCAAAAGGAAATCATTCAAACGAAAAAGACGTGTGAGTAGCTCTGAGCGCCTGATCTATGTACGTCGAAACGACGTGTGAGTAGGTCGCGGCTGATCTATGAACGTCGAAACAACGTGTGAGTAGCTCTAAACGCCCGACCTATGAACGTCAAAACGACTTGAGAGTAGCTCCAAGCGCCTGATCTATGCACGTCGAAACGACGTGTGAGTAGCCCTAAGCGCCTGATCTATGCACGTCGAAACGACTTGTGAGTAGCTCCAAGCGCCTGATCTATGTACGTCGAAACGACGTGTGAGTTGGTAGCGGCTGATCTATGTACGTCGAAACGACGTGTGAGTAGCACTAAACGCCCGACCTAAGTACGTCGAAACTAGGGAATGCAATCTCGCAAATTTTCTGACTCCACACAGCCCTGCGGGATTCAATGTCAAAACGACGTGTACTCACACCTGTTAAGCGCCTGATCTATGTACCTACGTTATAACGACGAGTGATTAGCTCTGAGCGCCTGATCTATGCACGTCGAAACGACTTGTGAGTAGCTCCAAGCGCCTGATCTATGTACGTCGAAACGACGTGTGAGTTGGTAGCGGCTGATCTATGTACGTCGAAACGACGTGTGAGTAGCACTAAGCGCCCGACCTAAGTACGTCGAAACTAGGGAATGCAATCTCGCAAATTTTCTGACTCCACACAGCCCTGCGGGATTCAATGTCAAAACGACGTGTACTCACACCTGTTTAGCGCCTGATCTATGTACCTACGTTATAACGACGTGTGATTAGCTCTAGAATGCTGAGTTACCGTCCTCTACAAAATTTGTGATTTAATCACTCCTTCGCCTGAAGAACCGATTGTTTCTATTATACATAATATTATATATAACTCGAATATATTCGAGTGTCTGCTTTAGTCATACAATAAAGTAAAAATAATGATTTTATTGATTTTATTAGTACAAATCTCCAATCTAAGAATTCAACCGCCCTACTTCTCCTTGACAGCGAAAAGGCCTTCGACTCCGTCTGGATTGAAGGCCTAGGTATGGCAATCATACATCGATGTTTTTGAAACATCGATGTTTTCGCGGGACACATCGATGTTTTTCATCGATGTTTTCTGTGTCGATGTTTTTGGAACATCGATGTCGGGGTTTCGATGCATCGGCACATCGATACATCGATGTTTCAATTTTTTTTGCCATAGGCTGCTGAATGTTTTATTCTAACGTTTTTCTCACATACCTAGGAATATTATTTCTGAATTTTTATTTCCTTTAAATGAAAATATCGAGGCGTGTTGGCTGAAAAGTATCGATACTTCCAATATTTCGCCTGTGGGAAAGCAGCTAAAACAGGCTCTAATGTCAGGATTTCACTCGAGATTTAAGGGGCGGGAAAACTGTCACTTGCTGACCCTACCCATGTTTTTGGACCCCGTTTCAAAAATATTCACTTTTCCGATTCCATCGCATCGTCAAAAGCCCTCACTCAAATTAAAAAACTGGTGGCGTCTGTTGATACTTCTAATTCCCCGTCATCTCAGTCATCTTCAGAATCGGACCGTGGAAGTCCCGTTGACATAATATGGGCCCATCATAAATCGTTGGCGTTCAAAACCAACAAGAAAATGTCATCTTTTCAGAGCTTATCGGTGAACTTGGACACGGAGATATCAATGTATCTCTCAACTCCAGTGGCATCAAACATGCGTTCAAATCCCCTTGAATTTTGGGAAAGAACCCAAGCTGTACACGTTATCAAGAGAATACTTGTCAGACACCGTAAACCGTAAACCGTGACAATAAACGAGAATATAATACAACATTGAATGAAACCATAAACATAACTCACTTCAAATTAAATGTTGTTAAAGTTATGGGATTTCACCACAAAATGATGGTATAGTAGGGTTTTCTGTGCCGTAAACCCTCTGGACATTTCGCCTCGCCTTATTCGTATTCAGTGATAAGGCCGATACATCTTATCATGTTATCATTGTACCTACTCGGTTTTTCTCTTGCACCGTGAAAACGACTTGTTTTTTGAATTCTTCCCGTAATAAAAGATTTCATCTCAGTGTTTTCACTTGTCGTTTATCTGAGTTAACCGATGTTGAAGAGGTATTTTATGTGGAAAATGCAATATAAATTGAGTGAAAGTTGTATTTAAAATAAACGGATTTCACATCGGATAAAACAGAACACAAAACTGAGCTGAGTAGCAAAGAAGAAGAAGAAGTAACAAGGTAACATGGATACTTGGAGCAAATTGATATCCTATATGGAATAATGTAAAATTACTCGCCAACACACCCCTCTAATTTTGACATTAATTGAAAAAATGTTCAATCACTTATGAGACCATTTTGGGTGAGAGTCTTTCAAATTTGGCGGCTGTGAGGGGCTTCGTCAGAAGATCAGCAATCTGGTCCTCCGTTGGGCAGTATTTTATAGTGATGAGACCTTCATCAACCTTCTCCTTGATGTAATGAAATCGTACGTCAATGTGCTTACTTCGACGATTGATCACACCTCCTTTAGCCAATTCGATAGCGCTTTGATTGTCTATGTTTAGTTCGGCTGGGATTTTCTGGAGGGTGAGTTCTTCCAGGAAACTTTTCAAAAAGATGAGCGATTTTGCAGCTTCGGTAGCAGCTATAAATTCCGCTTCAGTTGACGAGGTAGCAACTATGGGCTGTAATCTGGATGACCAGCTGATTGGACCTCCATTGAAGAAGATCATGAAGCCCGTTGTACTTTTTCTAGTCTTCTCATCTCCAGCATAATCGGAATCGCAGAAGCCCTGTAGACAGAAGTTTTTTTCTTTCTTCTTATAGGTGATTCCCAAGTCCTTTGTTGAGTTGACGTACTTGATGGTTCGTTTAAGGTTGATCAAGTCAGACTGAGTTGGGTTTTCTACATTGCGTCCACTTATACCAACTGCCAGGGCAATGTCAGGTCGTGTCTTAGTTGAGAGATACAGCAAACTACCAACTGCCTCCCTAAATGGAAATGTCACGACTTTTTGGCTTGAAGTTAAATCGCTTTTGTTTCCAACAGTTAGAGGAGTGGTAACTGGTTTTGCGTTAGACAAATTATACCTGTCCACCACTTGCTGTGCGTAGGATTTTTGGGACAGTTTCAAAATTTCTTTTTCTTCAGAAAAGTTTACACCCAAATAAGTTGTGAGATTGTCATTTATGGTTATCTTGAATTCAGATGCGAGTGCTTTCAAGAATTTCGTCATTTTATTGGTGTCTGATCCAGTGAGTAAACCATCATCAACGTGGATTGCCAAGATCATGGATCTATCAGCGTTGACAAAAACACATTGCTCGGTTTTGAGCTGTATGAGCCCATGCTTCTTCAAAAAATCGGTGAGACGCTTGTTCCACATAGCAGGAGCTTGTTTCAAACCGTAGAGAGCTTTTTGAAGCTTACAAATTTTTCCAGGTTGATTGTAGCCTTGAGGTAAACTCATGTAAACGTCTTCTTGGATATCTCCATACAAAAAAGCGGTGCAGACATCGAAATTCATACGCTTGAACTTTTTCATTGTAGAAAATGCTATGACAGCTCTTAAAGCTTCAGTGCTCACTACAGGGCTAAAGATTTCATTATAGTCAATACCTTTGCGTTGTTGACATCCACGGACAACTAGACGCGCCTTGTAACGACCATCATCTTTGATTTTAAAAACCCATCGGCTTGTAAGAATTCTTCCTGTAGTTGCGGCTGATTGGTCCATAATAGTCCAAGTTGAGTTTTCTTCTAAAGCGGCAATCTCTTCCTGTATGGCTATCTTCCATTTATCTTTGTCGTCACCAGATATTGCCTCCTGGTAGGTAAGCAGACTAACATCTGCAGAAAGATCGTAGTCTTGGAGCTTGTGGGGTACAATCTTCTTACGATGACCACGCCCTAATGGCTCTTCAACTTCCTGTCCATCATTGTTGGCGTTTTCAGTATCAGACTCAGTAGCCCTAGGTGTCTTGTCACCATTTTGAGAAATGTCATCATCAGAAGATTCATCTTCCTCCAAGAAGGTCAAATTTCGGTTGAAAGACAAGATGTTGCCAGGATTATTGTCAGAATTATTTTCCAAGACGTCGTCAGGCTTGTGATCAGCAAACACAACATCTCGAGAAATGATGATTTTCTGCTTTGAGTTGTCCCACAAACGGTAACCGTTTGGTGCATAGCCAACAAAAAAACATTTGTTTGATCGCCTTTCTAGTTTCTTCGTGTAGGTAAGCTTTTTCGCATAAGCTGTAGAACCAAAGATTTTCAGTAAGGAAAGATCAGGTTTTTTACCATACCACTTTTCGGCAGGTGTGGCATCTCGTAGAGCATTAGTTGGGCTCCTATTCAGCAGATAGGTGGCAGTATATAAGGCTTCACCCCAAAATTTATTGTCAAGACCAGAGTCAAAAAGAAGTGCTCGGGTTTTCTCCATCAATGTTCTGTTAAGTCGTTCTGCAGACCCGTTCAACTGTGGTGTATGTGGGATGGTATAATCGATTTCAATGCCTTTATCAGCACACCAATCTCTGAAGTTGGTTGACACATACTCTCCTCCGTTGTCACAACGTAATTTGTGGAGTTTTAAATCCCATTTATTCTCTGCCTGTGCAATGTACTCCTTCAGAGCTTTTGGAGCATCACTTTTCCTTTTTAGCAAGTACACCGACGTATAATGGGTAAAATCGTCTAAACAAGTGATGAAATATTTGTTCTGGTCCCACGTCGTTGTTTCTACCTCAACAAGGTCGGTGTGAACGATCTGTAGAGGGCGAGTAGCTCGAGTTCGGCAATTGCTGAATGGTCTACGTGCCTGCTTTGCATCTTGGCAGACTGCACACACATCCAAGCTACCTTTTCCAAGAGACATACCTTCAGAAAAGTGAGTCAATTTTAACATATTTTTGTGACTCAAATGACCTAATTTCCTATGCCAGTCACTAAGTGAGTTTGACATGGTGAAATTAGCAAAATGGGTTTTTATTTCGGGGTTTAATTCAACAACATACAGTCCGGAATTATTTCTTTTCCCAGTTAGAATGACATCATCGTTTTTCGTGACAGTGACGTTGTCATTGTTGAATTCGATTTTACCGCCGTTTTGTGTGATAGCACTAGCGCTCAAAAGGTTTCTGTCAAGACCTGGCAAGTAGAGAACGTCATTGAGAATACACTCAGCTGCTTCTATTCTCCCCAAAGCTTCAGCCTTCATAGATTGACCCTTTTTTGAGGTGTACACTACTGTATCTGCGTTGGATGGATCAGTAAGTAGGTTTTTGTCACATGACATGTGAGAAGTTGAGCCTGAATCTAGAATCCATTCAGTTCCAGCCGTTGAGGTAGTATTTGTCTCATGAGCGAATAAACTCTTTTCTTTTGTCACGGAGTAAGTCAAAAAATTGACTTTGTTGCCTCTGGATTCGCAGGATTTTTTGAAGTGACACTGCTGCTCTTCGTGATTGGTTCTACCGCAAAATCCGCACTTGACAGGCTTTCTTTTAAATTGGCCTTTTCCGTCTGATTGTGTCGAGTTTTGAGCGGGATGGGGGCTTGAATTCTTGGAGAACTGCTTCTTTCGAGCTTGTGCTTTGAAAGAAACTTGAGCATTTGAAGGTAGATAACGTTTTTCGTCCCTTATCAATCTAGTTTTCAAGTTAGCAAGCGTTTTTTCAGCTGTTGGAGTTGAGTCCCATGCTGTATTGAAGTGTGGCTGGAAATTGCTAGGTAATATGGATAAGATTCGCGCAATATAAATGTCGTTATTAATCTTTTCTTCGGTTAGATTTATTCGATACACGATATTTTCGAGCTTACATAAGTTAGTTTGCATATCGGTAGTCGAATCGTATTGGAAAGTGAAAAATTCCTCCAAAGAATTGCATTTATCGCGTTCGTCGTCCTTATCAAATAAGCCTTTCAAGTTGTTATACATCGCCGCCGACGTATCACAATTCATGATGTGTATCTTATTACGCTTATCTATGGTGAAAACGATGAATTTTTCGGCTTTAGCGTCGCGTAACCTCCACTCTTTCTTCTTCGATTCCTCGCTGATGGCATCGTACTTTTCAGTTCCAAGAACGATTCCGTCCAGGTTTGAAGCTTTCAGCAGAATGAATAAGTCGAACTTCCAAAGAGCAAAATTACTGGCATCTACAAGGTTTTCACATTGACTTAGATCAATTTCCTTGCTGGCCATTTTCACTTTGATGGTTTTGTCGCGGTATAAAGATTAAGTAGATTTTATGTTTGACTTACCAAGTGCCGCTTTCTTATTTTACACTTTACTCACTCAACTATTGACTAACTGGGCCCATAACCTGTTGAAGAGGTATTTTATGTGGAAAATGCAATATAAATTGAGTGAAAGTTGTATTTAAAATAAACGGATTTCACATCGGATAAAACAGAACACAAAACTGAGCTGAGTAGCAAAGAAGAAGAAGAAGTGACAAGGTAACATGGATACTTGGAGCAAATTGATATCCTATATGGAATAATGTAAAATTACCCGCCAACAACCGAAACTTATATACTTGGGGAGGGTAGCCACCTCTGTACCGGCAGAAAGATTATTCTCCAAGGCTGGTGCAGCTCTTACGCAGCAGAGAAATCGCCTGGGGGGCAAATTGCTTTCAAAATTACTTTTCTTGAATGGACTACCTGCCAAATACTGGGTGATAGCCCAGCCTTCGTTTATACGATTTTTTTTTCTTGGAACTGAATTATAATGGTAACAAATAAAATAAATTTATAGCTTATAAATCAAATAAAATAAAAAATTGATTGAAAACCATCGATACATCGATGTTTTTTAAAAACATCGATGTTTTTTCCCATCGATGTTTTTGGGGTCCGATGTTTTTGGAGCATCGATGCCGGCCTGTCGATGTATCGATGCATCGATACATCGATGTTTCCATTTTTTTTGCCATCCCTATGAAGGCCTCATCCACAAACTCGTCCAATTCAAAATCCCCGCCAGTTACTGCAAGCTCCTTCATTCCTACCTCTCAGACAGGAAGTTATTTGTTCAAATCAACAACTCCTCTTCCACACCTGTTACGATCACTGCCGGAGTACCGCAAGGCTCTGTCCTCTTCCCCCTTCTTTTCAACATATACATTACCCACGTCTTCGAAGTCATGCCAAAAAAACGTCTCAATTGCTGGGTTTGTCGACGACCTAGCAATCTACTCCACCAGCCCATCCCCCCTTAAAGCCTGTAACAGACTACAAAACGCAGCTCAGCTCATCTCATCTCATCGTATCCCGTCTTGAACGTGGAAAATCAAGGTGATCGCAGCCCAGACAGAGAGTATCATTTTCACTTACAAAAGGAACATTCCACCTCACATCACAATCCGCTCAATTCCGATCCGATTTTCCAAGTCCGTTAAATACTTCGGCCTCCATCTCGACAAACGTCTGAATTGGAACGAACACGTCAAGCGTACAAACCAAGCCGCCCGCCTGCAGGGCCAGCAACGCCGGAGATACTGCTTTAAGGAGTTCAACGAGGGAGAGGAATGTTGGATAGAACGCAGGAAGGAAGAGAAGACATTTGCTAGGGCCACTGTAAAGAGGCGCACTGGTCCCTTGTCCTACACAGTACTGCTGGACAGCCAGGAGTGGGTAGTTCACGCAGACCAGATGAGGAAGGCCCTTCTTCAGGGTGGAGGGGGAGGAATGTTGGACTCTGGCTCCAGTACATAAGCACCTGGTGACTTGTCACCTGCTTGACAACCCAAAAAGTAGTTGAGTTAGATTTTGTAAAAAGAATATACGATTTTGACTTTTTGCCGAATCAATCAAGTTTTTTCAATTATCACCTACTCACTCGCTCCCTCCTACTCTGAGCCCTGTGGGTCACCGGCGAGTTGGGTCGTCCTGATTCTGGGACGTCCGCCTAACCGGGTCAAGGGCCTGCAATGTATAAAGCCCACCAGAATCTGATCGATCCTGGCTCCTGCCAAGCCCCAATGCCGCCAGGCGTCCTCATAGTGCGGGCAATATAGAAGCACTTGTACAGCATGCTCCTCTCCCCCTCAGATACGGTTCCACCAGCCGGAAGCCGGCTAGCTTAGCTGCAAGACGAGAGTGAGTGAAGAATACTCAGGTATACATAGTAGGTACTCACCTCGTTTGGTGTTGGGGAACTCAATGATCGCGTATTCCGCTCCACCTAAGCCGGCCACCATCCCAAGGTTGAATACCGTCCCGTCGTCATCCAAGTGAGGATGAGCAGTGTGATGAACGATGCTGATATGATCAGTCAAGTTCACCTATGACAGAAGAGTTGAAAATACTGACTTGTTTCTGCAACCAAATAAACAGACGATGTTAATCTAACTGAAATTAGTTTTGAATTGGTTGGATTCGGACACAAGTTGCTCGTATTGTACGAACACTTACCCTTCTAATGCTGTCCAAATTCTGCTTGTCGACACGATGGACGATAACAGTCTCTGTCATAGCGTACAACTCGTCGTTGAAGGGGTAAACCGACACTACGCAGTTGTCCGTCGGCTCACTCTTTACGAAACAGGAAGCAAACCTGTAACGTTCGGTCTATCAACCCTCTGGTATGTTGCTAAACATGAACTATAGGTATATACCATGGTAGTAATTACTTCTTCAGTAAATGGCTAGCCGTATCGTTTAAGAATTGACTCGATTCTAAATTCCTTCTTCGATTCTTGTATTTTTAACTTCTGGTACAGCAGTTCTTCTTCGAATTATTCGAAATAAACTTAGCTAAGTTCGTTGAGCTAAGTCGATTCTTAAACTCCGATTTCATTCAAAATGACTATCTCACTTCAATTCGAATTAAACTTCTGTCGACTTGAGCCTGAAGAAAATGAAATTTATCGGACGTTACAATAAGCACTCAAATAAATCTCTTATTGCCCACAGAAAATGCTTTAATAAGTTTTTCCTTAGTGCTTCATCGTATTTGAATTAACATGATACAATACCTACTAGAATTATTCAAACAAAAATAGTAGGTTGCAGATCGTATTCAATAGTTTCAATAATAGTTAATGATCAATTAAATGGGTCCTAATCGATACGTGGCCTTAAAATCCAATATAAATAGTAATTGTAAGTCATACACCCACAAACAAAACTCACAACAGTCTATTACGGGGTTTTGAATGATGATTTTAATGATCCGTTCCCTGCTTCAGTCCGAGAAAATGCGTTTTGATGGAACCAATTCATTCCGGTGTTAAAGAAAACGCGTGAGTACGTCACAGAAGGAAAACCGTCGTCGTCCTTTTTGGGTATGTCGGAATGTAGATGAAGAATTCAAAATACAAGAAGTTTAACATTATAAATGACAACTACGTACCTGCTGAATATCGACTTGCAAGGGTCATCGGTTGCTGCTGTTCCAAATTCGCCCATTACGATTCTCCGAGCTTCAGTGTTCTTTTTAAACATTAAACTCTGCAAAAACTTGCATTGAAACGACACATTGCCGTCTTTTATCGTAAACCTGAAACAAAGTATTGAACGTTAATCGGGAAATACGTGGAAAAAGTTCTACCATGCAGCATGGCTTAATCTGAGAATTTTCTATGTAACCCACAAACTGGTGGGTTCAAGTGGTGTGCCGAACAATAACTTCTTCTTTGAAATATAGAGGTACTGCTTTAAAACTGTGGATTTTGGTTTATCGTTATAAATAATAAATTGAGAACGAACCATTGTAATCGACCAAAGAAACATTCTTTACCATTCGGAGGTTTGTACGACCAGCCATTTGTTCACAATGAGGGGTCAAAGTTCGAGCATATCGAAAGACGTCAACATGAGGGTGAATCATGCAGCAGCATTGTTGTTCGTTGTGCAAAAATTACGAAATTTGGTTTACTTGTTCGAACCAACCCCAAAATGATCCTTGAAACTTTTCATAACCCTGGGTCAATACCAATATTGAATTTTTTTTAATCTCAAATTTTGAGGGGGGAGAAGGTAAATTTTTTTTTCTTGTGCGATTCCAATGGTTCATTATTAACTATAATAAACCGAAATCGTCTAATCCCACTAAAATATGAGTAAACTGATAGACCGGTTTCATGCTGGGGAATTAAAACATGCACCTTCAGTACCTACATACTGTTTTGTTACTGACGACAGTTTATTTTATCAGCGAAACCTATCTAACAGTTTCGGAGAAATATAAAGAATCTAACATATTTTAGTGGAGATGTAAAATATTAAAGATCTAACATATTTTAGTGGAGATATAACATTTTTTCCACTACTTTAATCTCATTGCTTAATGTGTTATTAAATTTAAATTTTACTTGGGCATCAAGTTGAGTCTCAATTCTAATTTGCCCTTTTCTACGTTTCCCGAAGGTCAATATCGGCGCGTACAACCACGTAGCGATGAAGATTTCGCTCTTTGTTGAATAATATAGATATTATACGAGAGGAGAGTTCCTGAAGTTCTGAAGGACTTATTCGCTCAAATGTTGAAATCATTTGTCCAACTAATTATGAAGCAACCGTTGAGTAATTATAATGCGCACATCGAATCCTTACTTCCTGAGCATTGCTGCAGAATCAAATACATGTTGAGTTTTCATGTCCCCAAATGAACGTTTCCCTGGTCCGTTTCTGATGAGAGCTCCATTCAGCCAAGTCGGGATTTTGCCTTGAATAAGTAGATGTGAAATTATTCATCAGCATTGCTAATGTTCGTTGTGAACATCGTAAATTGTTGTAGGAATTCCTCTATGGCTGCTTGTATTTACAACGTACTAAATATATTAAGGCCCGCTTACAGGCTCAGTATATCGGCTCAGAAATCGGAAAGTTGTGTCGACTGAACCGATTTCCCTCCCAATTTCGACCTCAGCTCCAATCCAGGCTCGAGCTTTGACAGTGAATTTTCTTTTAATCATTAATTATTATGGATAATAAGCCCAGTTGGTTTCTTTTATCTTTCCCCTCATTCCTTCCATCTCTTCATACGAAGAAAATGTGGCTATTTTTCTCGGTCCAGAAATTTTAAAACTCGAATTTTCGACAAAATTTCATACCAAAATTCGTTTCAGACCATCCTGAATCCACTGCTAAAAGACACCAAAAATTATATGTTTATATATATATTTATGTATGTGTCATTCCAGACGATAACTCTCGATAGAATTGAGATAAAAAGTTCAAATTTGCACAAAAAATCTGTCCTGGCAATCGACAGGCTAAGTTCGTAGAAGGCAGAATTGGGCCACTCTAAGGGGGGGTTATTATCTTCTTTGTACAGATCACACTTCTGTCTGGATCACTTAAGATTAATAATTTATAATAATTAATCTAAGCTCTTAAGATTTATTAGACTAATCAATATCATTAATTATTATCATCCTGTTGTTACTAACAATGTATTCTGTGAAAACACGAATCAAAATAACCAAGTCCACTGAACCTTCATTTCAACTTTTGCTCGTGAAATTTCAGACGATGATAAGTGGAACGTACTCACCTTCCACAACTCCTTTGATGGGCTCGGGCATATCTAGAGTGCAGTCACGCATATACAAGTGCAGGTTGGTCACATCACTGTACAGTTTCTCATTATTTTCAAGTTTTTCCAGTTTCTTTGCTCTCCCAGCTTCATTTTCCTGGTCCACTTCATTTTTTATGATAGTTTCAAATTTATTCTCAGTGTTGAACAGTAGTTTCTGAAAATATGAAACCAGGTATAAATTTTTCAATTATGTTTTGGGTACCTATTACCTGTACCTCCCCACAACTTCTAGGTTATGATCTAGTTTCAGGGTGAAAAATAATGATCATAATCAAATAATGATGCAAAACTTGAGCTATTTACTTTCGTAATTATTCAACAATAACGTTCGATTAGGTATCAATAAACTATCTAGTTGTACATATCTGTTAGTACAAGTACAAAAAACTCTGTTGTAAGATTTGAATACAGATATTGTACGGATATTGTAAGTTTGATAATCCAAATCGGTATAACAGTCCAACTTTTTGTTTTCGTGACAAAATACTATTATGCCTTGTTTCGATAGCCCTGTTCGCGAATTGTTAAAAAAGGAAGCTTTAAAAGCTTCAAAGCTAAAAGCATTAAAAAAATTTTATACCAAAATCCCTTCCAGTCCCACTGGCGCTCGGAAGACCTAGAGAGCTCAGAAAAATTATTTTTTTTCATATTTCAAACTGTACCTACATAAAATTATTCATGATCCAATATCGGAAAAGCCAGTTCGTACAAGATTTGCAAAGACGAAACTTATTTCTTTATTTCTATAATATTCACATAGGTATATACCCCTATGGGGGGGGGGGATGGCGGGGACTAAATGTTCCAACCAAACATTACCATATATAAATATATAAATACATAAATTTATGTATGTCATTCCAGACGATAACTCTCGGTAGAATTGAGATGAAAAGTTCATATTTGAACAAAAAATCTGTCTTGGCAATCAAAAGGCTAACTTCGTAGATGGGCAGAATTGGGCCACCCTAAAGAGGATTTTGGGGAGTTTTAGGGGGGGAAAATTGCCCATAAACTCCAAAAATGAACCAGTCTGGCGAGTGACACCTCATTTTAAAGCTTTCCTTACGCTGAACGCGATGGTGAAGTCAGAATTGCGATATTTTGATTCGTTCTCAAACTGGAGCATGTTGAAGATGAAGAAACGTGGTTGTTACTTGAGATGTTCTTTACGGTTCAACTGCTTTAATCGATCTGATAAATGAATGAGATATCGCAATTCTGACTTCCCCATCGTGTTCAGCGTTGAAAAATCTATAAACTGATGTCACTCGGCAAAAGAATTATTATGTGTTAATTAAGTACCGCCATAACCGTTTTGACATATACTACGAAAATTCGCTCATGAGCTCATGCTGCATGACTGGAAGTTTTTTTTACTACAAAACTTTAGAAGCATCAAATAATTTCGGTGCGTTCGGTGCTGGAATGGGTAAGATAATGTATTATCTCGACTGATGTAACCGTGTGGGTATCTAATAATCACATATCCAAAGAACAATATTATTGTATTTCGTAATGAACTTTCTACTCACATTGATCAAATCCATTGTGCGTAACAGGAGCGGCGAGATGTGGAACTGCCTGTTGTGTTGTCAGACCAGAGCGGCTTCTGAACAATCGACTCTCGATCGCACAGATTAAAGGAATTAGGAAAAATATGCCGAGTAATAACTACAAAGATAAAATCCTCGACGAATAATCGCAATCAAGGAGAAAAACACCGTGTAACAAAAAGACAATCCCCCTATCAGATTAGGTAGTTCATGAGAATCGGGGGGAAATAAGAAGGAAATAAGAGTTGGTGAGTCTTGTTGGTGAACGGCCTTGACTCTGAATAGAACAGGCCTCGACGCAGATCGACGGTACCTCGTCCACCTCGCACAAGTGGGTGGGTGTCATGACTCGTATTTCTACCAGTGGAATATACCAGTAGGGATGGGCCGTTCCAGGCTTAACTGAACGAGTAACGGTAGTAGGAGAGATAAGATAACCTCCTGTCAAAATTGACTGGTGGGACGCAGCACCATCCGTTGATACACCCCTTACCTATAAGGTATGGTATCCATATGACAGATGGGAACACCACATGTCAACTCACCCTCAGACCCCGCCAATAAGTGTACCTACCATAACATCGAAATCAAACCTATCGAATATATTTATTATTTTGACATCACCTTTACACCATGATCAGGGGGTAAATAAAAAACGTCTAGTCCATACATTGTGGTAGAATGCATATCGAAGGTCTGACGGCAACTTCCCACATCGTCATTTTGGCGACTTTTCAGCAGAGCCAAAAAACCATCTGCCAATGACTATGTTTACTGAGTAATGAAGTAAAGTAAATCGTGAGATTTAGTGTTACCTAACTTATACTTAGATCGATCCGCCGAGGGAAGACGCTTCAAATGGTATGCTTAACTAATTTTGGCCAAAAGTGACGATGTGGGGTGTTGACCGTGAGACCCTCGATATATTACCCTCCTGTCACATGGGTACCATACCTTATAGGTAAGGGGTGTGTCAACGGATGGTACTGCGTCTTGGTTGACTGGAGTGTATCCACCTGTCAATTTTGACAGGAAGGTATCTTATCTCTCCTACTAACGGTTCCTCAGTAAGAACGATCAGTGACGTTACACGAGCTCAGTTTTTCCGAACCCGTGGAACGAAACGCTTTAACCTAATGAAGATTTGTTCTGGGACGTAGAACGAAACCCACCATCAGGAAGCGTTTTTTAAAAACCAATTTTCAAAGAAAAGCTATTGTTCTCAGTCCAACATTTTAAAAACTCGATAAAATTAAGATCAAACTTCAAATTTGCACAAAACATCAGCCTTGCCAATCGAAAAGAGCTAACTTCGTAGATGGGCCACTCTAAGGGGGTAATTACCCATGAATTACCCAAAAATGAAAGAGTGACAAGTGACACTTAATTTGTTTTGTTGTAAAAAGGTTTTGTTTTTACACTGAACCCGATGGTGAAGTCAGCGATATCTTATTCCGTTCTCAAACTGGAGCACTTAGAAGATGAAGAAACGTAGGTAGTTGTTCCTTGAGATGTTCTTCACGGTTCATCTGCTCTAATCTGATAACGGAATGAGATCGTGTTCAGCGTTAAAAATCTATAAACTGAGGTGTTACTCGGCAAAAAATGGATACAAAATTTGTTATAAAACCGGTAAAATGAAGACATTTTACATAAAACCAGTCATTTCTTCGAAAATTCGCTCTTTTAGCCATGCTGCATGATTGTGGATTCTTTCCATTCTGCTCATAACGAACGAGTCTCACGAGTGGCTGTTATTTTATTTCACCAGCGCCAGTTCAGGAGGGGTTTACCAGGATGGTTCTCCACCTCGTGGCTAACCAAGCTTCCTCGAAATTTCCCAAATTTGAAGAGTAAAATGGCAACTGATAAACCGTAATAAACGATTTTTACTCTAAATAAACGGTGACTTTTTTTCAAACGATTCTAACAAGGTTTGTTCCTCAATATTATTGAATAGATTTTCAGCACGAAGTATGCATGCCCTCGAAGCCTTGTTAACTGATCAAATCAAATAAACGTGGTTCAAAGATCCTGAATAATTTCAGACATTTCATCTTTATGATTGGAAGAAGTCAACGAAATTTACTTCATTAATTATCCATACTTGTCTGTGAGTAACTGAATTCCACCCCGTTGATTGTCACGATCTTGGAGAATACGTATTCGCAGAACTGATTGTCAGTATTTTGCACCTCAACACAAACTTCCCCGTTCATCACTGAAACTCGACAGAAAATCCATCAGGTGTTGCTAAAACCTGAATCGACGAGGCCAAGCAGCATCATTGCAAAGCCAATACTTAAGTTTCTCTCTTCAGCTAAAATACATAAATACCTCAACTCACGTGGTAGCTGGTAGCAATAACCTTAGTATGCAGTCAGCAATGACCAAGAGTATCAACATCCATAATTTATGACTTGGACCACTTGGCACCGGTACTGGAAATGCTTAGATATTGTTTTAGCATTTAATGTACCCTACTTCTTTAGTCTTGTTTCCCTTGAAAGATAACCTTCAACGATTTTGTCTACTGTCACGGATTTGGATTCAGGGTGGTCTGAAACGGATTTCGTCGAGGAATCAGCAACACCACCAAGAAAAACTTCAGTCAATTAGGCCTTGATGGACGAAAAAATCGGTTTTTTCTCTCTCCTGAAAAGTTGTGAAAAACGAGCTTGGTGGTGTTGCTGATTCCTCGACGATTTGTAAGACTTTCTTTCGACTCTCAACTTTGTGATCAAGACACAAGGAATCGTACTGAGGGGCTTCTTAAAAAAACACAATGATTCTCATAAGACGTAACTTTATTTTAAAACGCTATACATACATATACATAGGTGCCATTTCAACACTTATCTCACTACGACTTTCAGACCTTTCGGGCCCCATGTAGATAAATACATATCGGGGAAGTGTCGACCCCTACGACCGAGTTAGGTATAAATACAATTAAATTAAATGTTACATGGGAAGAGGGGAGTTCAGGAGATAATATTAATGTAAAAGTAGCGATGCATCAATCAGACAAAATCGAGGGTTAAAGCTCATACAATACTAGAAATTATCATAAAGTGAAGTACAATTTGAGATGCATTTCCGCGAGGTTGTGGTAATGAAAATAGGAGATTGTGCGATGGTATTGGGGCTCAAATAATTTTAGCAGACATCATACCACTTGCCATTCCGAGGATGAATGATGCAATGAAAACGTGAATTTCTTTGAAAACAAAATAATCTTCTTCGCCGAGGACCGTCCTGTGGTACCAGGATCTGGCTTTGGTCTCCTTCTTCTTCAATACTGACTCCATTTTGTCAAGTTTACGATCAACAAAGCCCTGCACCTGAGAAGAGCAATATGAGAAAATTCCTAACAATAACTCAAGTTGATGTAATGAAACATTGACGCCAAGCTTGGCTCGTGAGACCAACCAATATGAGATTTACATGAATTTACTATTTGAATTGAAAATGAGACAAACCTTACGGGGAAATCACTATTTCTTCCTCAAATCAAAGATATTAACAGTATTTGAAACCCTTCGGAGACCTCCTGTCTACCCCGATATTGAGCAATCTCTTGCAGGATCATACAAAAAACAATAAAAAGTTCAACATAATCTTCGAAGGAAACATTAAAAAATCGGTTTAAAACGAAAAATATTTTTCTTAATTACTTACATGAGTTTTTAATTTCAAGAATCAAGTGGCAGATCAGCTTTTGAATCTCACTTCAAATTTTTTTAAACGTAACGCAGCATAGGAAGAAATTGGACAAAAATGTGGCTAAAACTTAAATTAAATGGGTTAAAAATAAATTGTTCCACACGGTTTTTTCACATGGGTACTTAAATCCAGGTTTTATCTCTCGAATCGCACCACCTATAAGTAAGTATGCATTTTAGGTTCACCATGGAAAATTATTTCAAACATCAGTATTTTTAACACAGCCAAACGTTATGTGGCTTCGCCGCCTAATGAATCGCAGGCTTTTGTTGAAGGTAAGTGTTAGTGACTGGAATTTGTGATGTATGACTATTGTTCCAAAAATGTGCTCATTGATTTGAGTAATCCGTAAACAAAATTAAGTTCAGTTATGTTCACAGATCGACATGTGACCATTTTTGGCTGCTTCTTTGGAAGTTATGGCATTTCGAGTGAGGAATGGGCATTTTTTGAAATAACTCATTTGGGTTCTCAATCAGCAAGGTAGGGTCTTCCACAGAGTAGCAACAGGACTTACGTAGCAGGATACGTACGCATTTGGATTAAGGTTTTGCTCCATGAAGAGAATAGGAAACTATGAAAAGTGTACATCCATTCAAATAATCCATCATTTAACAAACCTACACCAAGTGGAAAAATAATATCCACTTGTTGCTATCATTAAAGACAAATTCACCATCATCCAATCTTGGTTGTTCTCATTACCAAACTAAGAAATCAATACGAATACGTTCACTTTTTACAAAGTCAGAAGTAATATATTTCTAAATATCTTTTCAAACAAGTAGTACGTATCGTTTGAAAAACAAAAAACAAACAAAACAATTTGCCATGAAAGTACTCTTCTATAAAAAGCAAATTATAACTGGTAGGGTTATAATTTTTCCACATCTTCATCTAAGATTCGACTAATTATTGAACCAGATCGATATAAAGTAGGAGAATGTTATATTTTAAGTGGCAATCCCAATAAGGAACCCACTGGCATAGCCTGCCGCCAAATAAGTATTGTCTTGTGCGAATTTCTTGACCTGAAAAGGAATAAGCTCCAATAAGGAAATGTTAATCAAAGGGGAATGTGGAAGGGATGAGATGGGGTTGTGTAAGAAGATTGATACTAGGTGATATTAGGATGAAAGTGTTACTTGATATCATTGTGATCGGCCAGGAGCGGCAGTAGGGACTAGGAGAGGACGGAGGTATTGGGGCATCAAACCTCGTCTTCTCAAATGCTCCTAATGAGTAAATAAATTGCAAGTTGGCTGAACATTTTGATTTGCACTGATGTACCACTGATGTACTAACGTGGTGGACGCCAAAATAAATTCTATTTAGAATCCATGTTCCCAGACAAGAATGCACCAGAGACTGATACAGCAACATAAAGGAAATTTGGGCGTCTGTCTGCTCCCAGATGAGTTATGGTTTTGGGAAGTTTTTCAGGTTAGTAATATTTGGGGAATCCCCAATGGGGATATCATGCATGAGAATGAGAGATAACAACAATCGAGTAGTTGAATGACAAAATGAGAAACAAACTCATAGTAGAATGAATTGTACTTAATGAAATCCTGCGTAGCAGCCATGTGGTAACATTGAGAGCATCAGATAAAATAACGAGATTTTGGGGAATCGTCGTAGTAACATGAGCCTGTAGTTGAGAAAACGCGACAGGATGGAGAGCAAGTTTAGAGGTAATTGGTCATCAAAACGTGGATCACAAACAGGAATAGGCCTATTGTAAGCGAGGGGTATCACTGTTGAATCCATGGATTACACAGGCTTGGGTCTGTTTTGTATGAGTAGAAAATTATGCTTTGTTGTCATAGTAGGTGATTGCAGGTGGTTATGGTTGTTTCGGAGGAAAAACGTTTGCTCATGCGGAGACAACAGTTGCAGTCCGATTTTGATGAAGACCTTTTGGACACCAACACAGGGATACCCTCTAATTCTCAAGTTTGTGAAGTTTTTAGCCCAAGGCCGCTTCTGCACGAAAACCTTCGTCGCTGAACTGGGAATTGATGGAATTGATACGGGAGCAATGTTATCAGTAAGTTGCTTAAATCAGCATTGAAATCAAGATTTATTGGGAAGATTACCCAAGAGAGGCCTAGTACACCTAGAAACGCGTGGTGGTCTCATGTTATCAAGAAATATCAATAACAACTCACGTTAAGGAAACTTTGTGCACCAGAAACCACAGACAAAGTGAAACAATATAAACAGCTATTTACCTTATTCAAGATTTTCGGTCCTTTCTCTTGTGCCTTGGACTCAATAACGCTTTCAGCCTGCTCGACTTTTTTATACAAGCGATCCCAGTTAACTTTAACGTATCCATTGTGAGATGCTACTTGGAGGAGGATAATGCCACCACCCAGTGCGACGGCTGCTACCTTCCCCACTTTCATCATCAAATAGCTGGACACCCTGTAAGAGAGAACGCAGAACGGTACTAGAGTAGGTTTAATTCATAGGTACATCATTATAATACTTTAATTAATTCATACATCATTATAATACTGTAACGATTCGTATCCAGTGAGCGCTACTGCGGCCGCATTGGGCGTTCACCTCAGAGACACCAAGAGATTCCAGACGCCGAAGTGGTCTTTTACTTTTCCTTTACAGTATTATTCAACATTTCCCTTGTTAATCAACCCCAGAATGTGTACCCTATAAACATCATTTTTATCGAGTGTCTCGATGCATTACTACGAAAATCCGCTATTCATGTCATGCTGCATGATTGCTAATTTATCATCGATGCCTATTTTTATAACAATAAACGTATAATGTCAATATGGAAGGATGTGCATTCATCAAATTAAATGATAATTCAATGAATATCCAATTAAACTTGGTGTCCAAAAGTGGAATGTATTGAACGCCATCTCACAGATATAGATTTTATTGGTTAAATAATCGTAAATTGTGTTACAGATCAATATCCTACTACTGTGACCTCCGTTTTCAGCAACTTGAACTAAATATCGTCGCTTAAGGGGCATCATGACATATCTGAACATTTGCCGATGTTGAGTTACGTATCGATCTTACTTGAAAATTTGACGCCAGATAGCCAGGAACTAGATCAACGAAAAACCTGGTAAGATCGCCGCAATCGCCAGTTTTGACATCTCTACACAACCAAAGTGTTAAGGCACCCTGACATGATATGACATTGATCTTATCTCAGAGTGTTATCAAGAAAATTGCCACGGACGTCGGGAGAACATCACTTCGCCGGTAAGTTACGTTGTTTCACTGGATATTTCATCATTATAATTCAGTTTTTCGTTTTATTTGGAAACAATAAGCAAGTAACACGTTCTACGCAGGTTTTCGAGAATATCTCTTGTAATAAAATTACTGAGGCCGATTCAAAAATAGGCAGTAAAACGTAATTGAGATCTGCTGTGATGATTGAGATATTTTTGAGATCTGCTATGATGACTGATGGTTTCTTCTTGTTGCCTACCCTAGTTTATTTCCTCAGTTTTGGGTCTGTTTTTCAATTAATCATTTACAGATATTTTTAGCTCTGCAAGTCTGTACAAATCAATGTGTTACTTATGAGTGAAGATGGCCCATTCATGATAGCGGTTGACGAGGTTTGTGAAAGTATCACAAATGAGAACAACCAACACCAGCAAGAGCCTCAATCACCAGATGCTGCTTTTAATAATTTCGATGGAGTTTGCCAAGGATTCGCAAGAGAGCACAGTAGCTTGCTGGAAGATGAAGGATCCCTCTCCCTCTGCCTTATTGGGGTCCACCCTTCAAAATGGGTGCGTGGCGACCAGTCCCTTAATCTTCCCATTCGCGTGTGATCATAATCAGAAGTTCTTTCTCTGATGGAGGAGAAGATGAAAGAGAGCAATCACGGCAAAAATCAACCAGACGTAAGAGCACATTGGGGATGAGAAACAAAGAGCTCATACCTTCATGCGACGAAACCACAGGAAAGAGGTTGAGGAAGAACCCTACATTGGCTACCGGAGGGTAATGCTACATAATATAATGATAAATAACGTTCCAATACCTAGAACGGCCGTTGGTGATCGTTGTTCTTCAGGAAAATGTTAGAAATGGTCCGGTAGACGTCAAGAAGTTGATGATAGAACGCGACAACGGCTTTTCACTGAATTTTTGAAGAAAGTACGAAGTGAAACGCAAACTAAAAAGGTGTGAACGGTCGCAAACGAGTTCCTTTACAACAGACAAACAGTTTTTCCATCTCCAGAAAAGTTGGGAAAAATGAGACATCTCATTTTTCCAAACTTTTCAGGACATACCTATTATGTAGATGTGCGTCCACTTGTTTTACGAAGCATAGGTACCCCTAAAAGTAAACAGGGGAACACTCTGATTGTCTGGATGCAGATGTTAGAAGACCTACCTGTAACTCGATTACATCTGACCGCTCAGGATTACCTAATGTCCTGGACACCTGTGGGGTGAACACAAAATGGAAATCAAACGGACAGCCATCAAATCCACTCACCATCCAGATGCGAATCCTACAACGAGCTGTTTGGTCGCTGAGGATTTTCCCACGTCCTTGATCACTCTGTCGATGAGGTTCTTTGCCTCTTTGGACAAATCATCGACATTGATGGGTTCCGTGTCATCGGGGCTCTTGCTGCTCCCACCTCTGTTCGTCACAGTCGGCATGCCTTCCGATGTCGCAGCACTTACCTATACAGGAGGTAAAAACGTATTCTACAAAATTGAGAAACAATACTGGTAAAGATGGTATCGATAATAATTTGATAAGTTACTTTCAAAAGATTCCACATTATCAATCGGGTTCATTAATTTACTATTGCCAAAATGTTAAATTTAAATCGCCCAAAAGGGTGAAAATGTTGTGAGTGTCCGAACGTTAAACCCTTGTTTTGGTATCTGTTGTACTTGAACGTCAGGTGAGCATTAATTACCTAACAGGAGAAAACCTAAATTCTACGCATGAGGGATTCAATTCGAGAGCATTGCACTTCACAGTAGGAGGCTGGCATATTTTAAGCCCGAAGATAAGATTTTCAACCACTGATGTCCCGAAGTGAATATACTCGTAATACTACAGTGAATATGGTCAGATGGTGATGGATTGTCGAAAATTGCACACACCTAATTATTAAAAGGAAAGACAAAAGGATTAGTAAAAGGAAAGGCACGGGAGATAAGAGAGGTACAGATCGATATAAGGCAAGATAGGTAGGCGAAATTTACGAGTTGAGCTTTACAAATGTTTGTTGAATTATCGATATTGTATTGTATTGATAAAACACCAAATACTTACCAAGAATATTGAAGTTGCGTTATTGGAAGCAACGTTGGTTGACTCAACCAAAGTATTTATTCGCACAGAAACAGAATTGCTAAACTCATAGATGTACTAACCACAATGACTAATGGCCACATGGATTCTAGAATTAATAGTATCCATGTATTACAGCTGATTTTTGTAGTATCCATGGTTGATCTGACTTTCTTCCGTGACTATGGATCCACAGGGTACACAGTGGGGACGAATGGTCAAAAAGTGGGAACAATTCAAAATCTCAAGAATGGATCTACGTAAATACCTGGGGCTGGTCTCATTCGACTCAGAACAAAAAAAACTGGTCTCATCAAAACAAGTATTTTGATTTTACTATATTTAAATGAAATGATGCTTACAAGTAAAAATTCAAGGAAGCTTAAAGACTTCAAGGAAATACGTCGAAGTTTGTACCACCCCACAAGAACTCACATAATATGTACTCGGAATTTAATTTTCGTACTTTCCTACTACCTTGTACTCTCAAACCTACTTTGTCCTGCAAAACTACACCTATCATGGATCATAACAGTAAAAAGTGAAGTAGAAGAGGTATGTGTCAGTGGCTTATAACACGGAAGAACCTTCTTCTAAGGTTTACAGTTTATAATTATTGTTATGGTTCGAGTATGACCCAAAACCAATACAAAGTTAACTATTAATTTTTTTTGTTTAGCCGTACAATATAATCACGGGTTGGTTGTATTTTAGGCAGGCCCACTTCCCATAATTATTCCATTGCTTTTACTGTATCATAAGTACCCTCAAGAGTATGGTGCCCGGTCGACCGCTCTCCGTTTTCATCAGATATGCCTCAACACAAACCAAATCTCTGGGCGTATCTTCAAATATCAAGATCTTAAATGAATCTTATGTTACTGATGACTTCACCAATGTCACGCCTAAGATCATCTCTCTCGTTGGAAGAGATCTCCTCAACGAAGAGGGTCATCCACTGAACTTATTGAAGAGGAAGGTACAGAACTATTTTTATGCCAGATTCCAAGGGCATATGGGAAATCCGGTATTTTCCATGTACGACCGGCTTCCTCCGGTTGTGACGGTCCATCAGAATTTCGACTCTCTTCTGATTGCCAAAGACCATGTCAGTCGGGCCAAAAGCGATTGTTATTACGTTAATAGAAAGTGTTTGCTCCGAGCACATACAACAGCCCATCAGTCTGAGCTGATCAAAATGGGATTGGACAACTTCCTTGTCTTCGGCGATGTCTATAGAAGAGATGAGATTGACAGAACTCACTATCCAGTCTTCCATCAGTTGAGTAAATTACTAATATTTCAGGTTTCGCTTTGAAACATTCCTAATACATGAGACGTAATATCGAATAAATTTGAGTTTTGACATACTGCTCTTACCGCTGGGAGTCATGAAAAAGTTTGCTGTAATTATGAAAAAATTGTAAGGCAAAATTGGAACTAAGGGCCTCTTAGCTCTTGATTGGTTTATCGGTACCCTCTTGGTGGGGGTCCTCACGCTGCCCTCAGCTGAGTGGCTCCTAAGGACTTGCACTTTGAGCAACATAGGCCCCGGATTAGCTGAGTGGCTCCTAAAACTAATTTCTATATTCTTAGTTATATCATCACATATTATTTCATACTTAAGCGTCCTAGCATGGGTGGAATCCTTTTCCTTCTCTTTCCACATTCTACCTCATAACAATAATAATCACTTTTAATTAATTAATTTTCTTTCCCTTCATTTCATTTAGTACCCATCTACAATCATTCAAGTTAATTACAATGCAAACCATATTTCATACATAATTGCAATTTCTAGCAATGATGGTAATCGTAATAACGATAGATAATAATTTCATAGATACAAAACATAATTCATTAGATAATGCCGCCTACCTACCTCATTCAACCATAATTACAGTTATCTAAAAGAAATCTCCTGTACTTTAGTGCCTCCCTCAGAACACTCCTTAATTTCCAGACTTGACATCTATAGTGAGCATGTATGATATCTGAAAGACTTATCTATATGATTTTATTCAAGATATTTGTCATTTAGGTATTACCAAAGAATTTCAGCTTTTTTACCGGTGATAGTTACCTAGCATGTTTATGCAGACAACTATCAATCCTGCAGGAACTGGTTAACAATGGATGAACTAAGTAATCATAATCAACTCTTAACCAGATGTTTTTCCCTGAAATGCTTGTTCAAGTTTGTTTTCATTTTACAGGCGGATGCCCTCAGGCTATGTACCCCTGGTCAATTGACGGCTCGGGCTGGGAGTGAAGTTGTCGTATTTGATCGGTGTGGAGGGAAGGAAACGTCTGAGAAACAAGCAGAACATACCATTGATGCTACCAAGGTGATGGAAACTGAGTTAAAATCAACTCTCGTTGGGTTGGCACAGTCGCTGTTTGGCAAGGATATTCAGTACAGGTTAATTTAAATGTCTCTCCAGTCGTTAATGTAGAGTAACCTTCTTCATAACACTTGTTGTCAAACAAGTGTGTTCCCAGTCTTTTTGGGACCAGCCAAGATCAGCTCATAAACGCACGGATCACAAGGAATTGTTCTTCTGGCTGACATTGCCCTGCAAAAGTGTACCTTCCGTCCCCAGGGCAACTTATATGACCCGAATCGGGTTGTTTGGCGCATTAAGTATTAGTAGGACATTCATTCCAGTCGAGAAAATTATAACATATAATTAGAAAACGTATATAAATTGGGAGATTGAAAAAAGGCAATAAAAAGAGTTATTGCAGGCCATGCGATTTTTGCAATTTTGAAGGTCACTGATTTTAAATTGAATACTCTTATAAAAATCGTGCCATTTAGGCAGTTTTCATGCCGTTCTCCCAATCCGATTGTCGAAGTTCAGATGATCGCAGATTTCAAGTTGTAGTATGCTCGACGAGAGCAAAAAGTAATAATTGAGGCTGCCACTCAATCAAGCTGAAGTGAGGTTGGTTTGAGCCACTCATCTCCTCACCTTACGATACTTTTGTATGTTTGTTTATCTCTAAAATAGTCATTTCATTGTCTGTGTGATACAGGTGGGTCGATGTGTATTTCCCGTTCACTCATCCTTCATGGGAACTGGAGGTTCATTTCAACGGAGAGTGGCTTGAGGTGCTCGGGTGTGGCATCACCAGACACGAGATTCTCAAATCAGCTGGTGCTGACGGTTCGATTGGATGGGCGTTTGGTTTGGGTTTGGAAAGGCTTGCCATGCGACTGTATGACATTCCGGATATCAGACTCTTCTGGTCCAGAGACTCTGGGTTCCTCTCACAATTCAAAGGAAAGAAGCCTACAGATGAAATAAGGTATTTGTCAATATTACCTTTAATCGAGATTTATGTTGGATCATCAGTGCACCTCCTCACTGTAATCAATATTATAGAAGATCACTGTAAAGTCTCAGATTTGCGAATCGTGGGTCGAAAAATATAACTTGTTCAGGATTTGTCAGAAGACAGTTTTTCTCTCTACTGACGTACTTCGTTTTGAAATGTACAAGGTTGCTGGATGTTTTCTGTTCAAGGTATAAGCCAGTGTCAATCTACTCCCAATGCTACAACGACATAAGTTTCTGGCTTCCAGATGAAGGCTTTGAAGTCAACGACTTCTTCGAACTTGCTCGTGAAGTCGCTGGCGATCTCTTGGAGCAGGTCACTATCCAAGACGATTTCACGCATCCCAAGACAGGTCGTAGAAGCCTATGCTACCGCCTGACCTATCGTCATCTGGAGCGAACGCTAACTCAAGCTGAAGTAAATGAAGTTCATCAGACCATTTGTGATAAAGCAACTGAAGCTCTCAAAATAAAGATTCGTTAGGATGTTTTCAAGCCATCTGTCTGTGAACCGAGAGATATAATATATCTCTAATATTATTAGAATAAGTATTTCTTAAACTTTGATACCTTCGTTTAGTTTATGTAATAAAGAAGGCTCTTATGGTATCGTTATCTGCCGTTTGTCCTTAAGTAAACCTATGGCCATGTGTATTGGTCAGCCCACTTGTTTGAAAGTACTGCGAAAATTCGCTCATTATGGAACGTTTTTTGTTGAAAAAAGGGGAACAAAGGACACGGAAATTTAGAGCTGAGGATCCTCGTTTACTAACACTTACCTTACAAACTAGAAGGAAAATAGTGTTGTACAATGGTTAAAAAACTAAGTTACTGGAATTTTAATCACAGGTAGAATTAAGCATGGTAGATAGGCGATCTACTTTTTAGTAAAAAAATCTCTGATTGAGGCTTGAGTTGTGGATGAGTTGGTCCCGGTTGTCTTGGCTTTGGACGCAGGTCTGCCAGGTTTGTTCCCAACTTTGGTTGATGGCTCAGGTTTCTTCTGAGGTTTGGAAGGGGGCGATTCTTCTTTCGTTTTCGATTTATCATCAGAACTTTTTCTGTTCGGTTTGATCTCCTGCGCAGCAGTTTCAGCTTCCGGTTTCTTTGCTGCAGCAGTATTGTCAGTCTCGTCGTCTGAGACACTTTGGAAAACGTATTCCTTCTTGGTAACTGTAATATAGAAATGAGAAATAGTGGTCAGCCCAAAAGCATTGAAATTACTAACAATTACGTACAATTTCACCAATTAGTAAAAAAGAAATCTGAATTGATTTTTTCAAAGGATAGACGTTTGCTATTGAAGATAACCTTAAACGGAAATATCCAAACCAAAACCAGTTAAGTAATTGCTGTCAAAATCTGAGGCACAACAAACAAATCAATTATGATAAATGAAAGACCACATTATCTGCAGCGTTCGAGTAGTAAGGATATGTTAAGATCAAGATAATTACATAGGGTCTACACAATTCTAGTATGATGAGGTATGATCCGAAATTAAATTCTTTCCTTGCTACTTTTGTGACCTGCCGCTCTATGTTCACTTTCAAATGCTTAAGAACGAGTGGGAAGAGACGTCCATAAAAAACGTTCATCAGCGTTATAAATTTGTTCATACAGACAACACAAACTCTTCAAAATCACGCTGAAAATCATCAGCTGCTTGATGATCACCACTCAGCTTTCTCTTAGGTAGACCACCATCTCTAATTCTAAGACGTTTCTTAAAACGATGTAAACAAGCGATCGACGCATCAAATTTACCTTCCAGGCCTTACAAATCAAATAAGATTTTTGCTTTAGCTGCAATGGTAGGACCAGACACGAGGGTCTTCTCAGTTCGCACCTGAGCTTACCATTCCATTAAAGCGAATAAAGTTCATTATAGGTGGATTTTTCCATTTTTTAATTAATGATTTAATTTCTCTCATACTGCGAAAAACCCGACATAATATGGTCCATATTATATGGATATTATTCATGATCAGATGTTTTTTCCCAGTAAGGTTGCAATATCGTGCCACTCGCGGATAATCTTACTCTACTGTAATTGTAAACATTTAGCAACATGAGCAAAATCGTATTTCTGACCACGTGAACTATTATTCATACAATACATTGGTATGTACTTACTGATGTAACCTTCTTCGTCTTCAAACGTCCGGTCCACCAGTTTCCGTACTCGCTTTTTACCCTTTTCGACTGGCGTTGCCTGAATGATCTCTTCTTCTCCTTCACTTTCTATCACCATCGGAGTGATGGGCTCGGGCTCTGGACTTGGAAACCTTTCATTTCCATCGGACTCTGTACGACAATAAAGGAAAATTGACCAACGTGAGAATCAATGCTTTCCAACATGGGATACTTGTGTATTTCATTATGGACATGAGTTCCTACAAATACATAATCAGTCGTAGTATAGGTGTGTTCCAACTTAAAGAATATTCTTTCTGGTAACTGAGGGTGGAAGGATGAGTTCGAGAACATTTCGTTTTAAGAACGGTAACGCCTTCAACGCCGGTTACCATAGGTTGTGCACCGGACTCAAACGGATCTTACGTAGGCAGGAAAATATCTGATAATACCTGAAGACATCTGAGGTGCTGATTATCTCACTGCCGTAACAATATTTACTTCCGAGGCATTCAAAAGTTGAGCTCAGGGGCGTATTTATACGAAAACCCAAATACTTATTATTGAATCCGCTAGTAGCGGCACAATCAACATACATTCCGGGGCTTATTTTAGCGAATCATCCTGCATTCACTGCCAAAAGACACCAAAATTCATGGAATGAAGTTGTAAATCGCTAGAATTGAGCGAGAATCTCGATAGAATTCGAACCACGCTAAGGGGGATTTTGGGAAGTTTTAGGGGGGAAAAATAACCCACAGATTCCACAAATGATACTATCTGACGAGTGACACCTCATTTTTAACGGTTGTTTTACGCTGAACAAGAAGCTGAAGTCAGAATTGCGATATCTTATTCCGTTCTTTGACTGCAGCACTTTGAAGGTGACGAAACGTGGTTGATACTTGAGATGATAGCGGAATGAGATATCGCAATTCTGACGCCACCATCATGTTCAGCGTTGAAAAATCGATAAGCTGAAGTGTTAATCGGCAAAAAACGGAGACAAAATTTGTTATAAAACCAGTAACACGCTGCATAACTGTGGATTTTTGGACCTTCGATAATGAACCATTGGAATTTATTACCTAGTATTCCATCGACGACCGGCCATGAGGTCTACATCGAAAGCGCTGACTTGGATTCCTCCGGAGCGTTTAGTTATTGAAATAATCAATACGAAATTGAAATAATCATACTCAAACGTATAGGGTGCTTTTGTGGTACAGGGTGAACACAATTCGGAACAGCGATGTTGATTCGAGAAGAAAAGAAATGTAGTCCCACCATTATGGAGGTGTCATCAAAATCGTCGTTTGAATGTGTTATCTACCTCGTGGATAAACCTCGTTGAGTTGTATAATCTTTAGAATGGTAACATTGGTGATCCGTTAAGCATAGTAACTATAGCTTTCAAGCTTATTATTAGCTTCTAAGCTAATAGAACCCATATAGCAACTTGTCTATATAAGTTCTATTAGCTTTCAACTCTCATATAATATATTCATGAACAAACCTTCATCAGAGCTGCTCTCAGAATCACTTGCGACTTGAATACGCTTCCTTCGTTTTGCAGCAGAATCTTTGCTGTCATTAGGTTTCTTCCTCTTCTTCTTAGCCCCTGACTTATTTACAGTCGGCGTTCTAACTTCCTAAAACGCAAGAATGGATTACAATGCAGCAACTCACGAGGTCGATTCCAAAGATAAATTACAAAAATACCCGAGAGCAAAAAGGAGCTCAATTCATCACCACGTACCTTTTCAGATGGTTTCTCAGGAACACTCTTCTGCTTTATATCATTTACTGTCTCCTTGACATCCACTTTTGCAGCCGAATCGTCTTTCTTCTTTGCAGCTTGTTTCATAAAGAGAGCCCCTATATTTCCACCCTTTGCAGGGGCGGTTTTCTGCTAAACAAAAATTGATACAAATTGTCGGTTACTTACAGTAACTACCGAGAATAACCTTAGGAAATCATGCGTTTTATTACTAAATTATAATCCTAGTAGTTACTTTATCGTTCTTTTTTGGAGATGCCTTTTTGGGTGCTTGAGGTTTTTCTTCGGTTTCCTGTAAACGAGGAAAACGTGAGAAAAATTGTTAAGATGTTCGCTACTGGTACAGCTACTTTACGGCGCCATATCAAGTGCATCAGTAATTTTTGAGTTGTTTGAGTTTTGATCGAAAATTATTCATAGGACCCAACAAACTTTTAGTATAGTAAGGTCGTAGAGTAGCGTGTATTGCCGGCGATATTCATTAAAAAAAATTTACTTGAGGAGATAAGATTAAAAACGCTGAGAGCAGATTGAATAAAGCCCCGCAAATCGAGGGGACCGTATGACGTCACAATCAGGACAAAACCCCGATGTCAGCGCTCCAACCGGGGGTTTTGTCCTGTTTGTGACGTCATACGGTCTTCATCAAACGCGGCCAGCTTCTCTAACTTACTTAAATGTTTGGGAAGACTTTTTACGCAGCTGACCATTATTTTCGTTATTCTCCTACCTTGTAATTTTGGGGGGGAAAAGGCAGAAACCCCCTATTGGAAGAAGAGGCGAGAGAAAAGATGCAGCGCGATTAATTATTTTTGTATTATTCTTAAATTTATATGTTTGATCCCATTGTTTGTACTACCTATTTTTGCTATACGGTGATATTTGCTACCTGTGATTTCATGGAGATATTTACGCTATTTCACCCACGAAATCCAATTTTCTGAGTCATTATCTTATATCATGCGTTTTATCATTAAATTATAATGCTGGTAGGTACTTTATCGTTCTTTTTTGGAGATGCCTTTTTGGGTGCTTGAGGTTTCTCTTCGGTTTTCTGTAAAAAAGGAAAACGTGAGGAAAATTGTTAAGATGTCCGCTACTGGTAGCTGTACGGCGACATATCATGTTTGAGTTGATCAAAAATCATTCATAGGACCCAACTAACTTTTGTCGTTGGCGTCTTCTTGCTTGATGCGGAAATAGTTTCTTGATTTTTAGCCGGAATAACAACTTTTAATTCTCTTCTTTCAATCTCTTCCTCAGGCTGGATAGAGCAAAATCTGAAATATACACGCTCAAGTAAAGGCTCAAACTGTTGAAGTAGGATTTTAGTTGCACTCAACGTACCCCTCATCCAGAACTCGTTTGAAATGATTTTGTTCAAACTATTGAACAAACTATGAGTTTTTTTAATTGCTGCAATATTGTTATTTTCATTAGTTCTTTAGCTACTTCTACATTTCCCTTATTAGGTGATGTTGTAGGACTGGAACTTCTGTGTTTCCCTTCAGGTTTGAGTAAACACATCCAAATAAGTTGTTGTCACATTAATTTTTGATGTTCTCTCTATCGAAGTAGAGAAACCGACAGCTAACGTACTTGTGGTCCTCAGAAGTTAATTTGTAAGAGGTGTCAGCATTGTATATGTCCGCCCCGGTAACAGCACTGCTCTTTTGGATACTGTACACGTGGGTAGAGGTGACTTTGTGAAACTTCTTCTTGGTGTCTTCCAAATCTTTCTCATGCACCAGTAGAAAGCTGAGTCCTGCTTCATCCTGCTGCTGGCCAGCAACGATATACGTCACAAGAAGTTTATCGCTTACTCCCGGCTTCTTTGTGAAGGCAAACAGCAACCTGCAAAATTAATAATCTCAACTGTTAAAATGAAATAGAATATGTAGGAGAAACCAAGTACCACGTCACAGAATTATACGCACATCATTTCAATCTCCATAAATCAGCAGGTGGGTATATGATTTTTCGTTGATGTAGTGTAATAAATGTTTTAAGGCTAAATGATATTTCCCACAATTTGGGGACCACGAAACTTAATGCACTATCCTACCTCGTTTGTGTATTTATAAACATTTCTTTTGAAAGTCTATTTGACAAAACAGCATTAAATAAACCTTCCTCGTGATTTCTGGCTGCATCCCAAAAAAAATGTAATAACCAGCGAGAGGTGGCATGAGAGATTTTCTTCTTTTTTTCTTCTAATCAGTTTTTGACATAGGGGGTTTTTCATCGGTCTTATGACTGGGGGTCATTCCACAATTAGCGTGACACTCCTGAGTCGCTCCTAAAGCTAATTTCTATGCTATTCACACTATGAAGGTGTATTTTGCTATGTAGCCCTCCTTAGGACTTACACTTTAGTAGAATAGGCCCAGGATCAGCTGAGTAGCTCAAAAAGCTAATTTCTATGCTATTCACTCTATGAAGCTGTAATTTGGTATGCAGCCTCCTTACACTATGAGCAGAATAGGACCAGGATCAGCCGAGTGGCTCCTACAGATAAATGAACTCTATGCAAAATTTAATGTCTACCTTCTGTCTGTGACTTTTAATGTCTTCCTTACTACGAAAAACAGACATATCCATTCCTCCTAGGTATGTTTTAGTTTTGAGGATTTGAATGACTAGGAACTGTTTCAGGTCCTTTACCTGTGCGACGGGGGGTGGGTTGTGATACTTCCTCTCTACATGTCACCAACGGCGTACCAGTAAGTTCTAGGATAGAACTTCTACCAACCGGTTTTCAGTGTCGGATCTATTTGAGCCTCTAGGATAGAACTTCTACCAACCGGTTTTCAGTGTCGGACCAATTTGAGCCTCGTTGATACCTATTTCCTTAACTTTATACGATGAACGGCGATGAAATGGCCGAACAGATAAGGAGGTGGAACGAAGAATGGGAAATTCGCCTCAATAATTGAGGTAATTGTCGATTCCGAATATAACGCGATATTCATATTTAAAAAAAAATTTACTTGAGGAGAAAACTTCAAAAACGCCGAGAGCAGATTGAATAAAGCCGAGCAAATCGAGGGGACCGTATGACTACCTATTAGCTACCTGTAATTTCATGCAGATATTACAGATATTTACGCAGTTTCACCCATGAAATCCAATTTTCTGAGTCATTACTCTTATATTTTAACGCAACGTCCTAAAATGTTTAAAATTTAAATGCATTTAATGCTCACATAATTTTATTCTTAAATATTTTGGTCAATTAATTTCTCTGATGGTTTCCTGACATTACAAATCGCCAAAAACAATAAACACAACTTTTGAAAGCGTTTTCCCAGCAATTTTGAAGCGTTTTGTGGAAATTTTTTACTAGATCAGCTGGTTTCCCTACTGCAATGATGTGTCTGTACCATCATGGTACTACCATGTCATCTCTCGCAGGATAATCAACATCAGAATCTGTTAGGTGTAGAATCTAATGTGAACCTCTGATGTTCACATCAGATTCTACGCCTAACATTAGATCCTAACATAACATTCCAACATTAGTTTCTACGCCTAACGAACTGCCCCAAAATAGCCTCAAGTCAGACTTTAGGAACATTTAATCAATGGTTGTACGAATGAACCTAATTTATTAAATATTTATAAGTAGAGTAATTTACGTACTGCTTTGCTGTGTTTGTGTGTATTTTCAGGACTTTGCTGATCCACTTGTAGGTTACCTGCAAGTGAAATCAACGGTATATTAAGTAGAACATGATAGTCCTGACACAACCTAAGTAGCCATAAGACAAATTGAACATAGTTGAAGGAGTTGTTGATTAATCTGACAGCCTTACGATTTTATCGTCGATTTGAATGAAATCATCGATGTTCTGAAGATGCTCTTCAAGTTCCCCGTTCATGATGGTCTAGATTAGCTGGGTGGAATAGCATTGATTTCTTCAGGAATTCTCAAATCGTGTACTCCATCACTGATATATATACACACACACGAGCAACACTAAACAATTATAATTAGTAAATTTACGTACAAACAGCACCGAAAGTAAAACTCAACTGCTCTATATACGCATTTACACAGTGAGACAGAAAAATGATAAACATGGTCAAGGCGGGAGTTAGAAATACAGGCAGTCTAGGGACATTCTTCAGTAGCTCTCCTTATTGCGCGCTTCTTCCAGCGTGGCCGTGTATGCTGCATGTGGCGTATGTGGTAGAACTGTTCTACCTTGACAAAAATCAAGTCGATGTTACAAAAATAATTGTCAAACGAAACATTTTTTTGAAAAATCAAAGTTCGGACAAGCTAACTGGTCTGCCCGTGTCAACTCAATTACACTATTTTCTCACAGGGTGAATACTTATAAAATCATCACGTTACAATCACAAAACACCACGAAACTCTTATTTCCCAAACTATCTCCTTACACAGTCGTGATTATTAGAGCGTTAAACGATAAAACGGGGTCTTTGACCGTGTTTGACCTGAGAAACACGTTAGCATTTGATGTATTTTTCTTAGATAACTAGTGAATCATACACGGAACTCCACCGTGTAATTTTAGATAGATGCTTGATATCGAAAGGCAACACATCGATATCATTACATTCACCATCGATGGTGACAAAAAGGATGCCAGAAAAATCGATTCAACAGGAATTTCATTAAATGAATTTTTGAGGATGCTACATTATTTACAAAATTTATACATGTTGAAGAAACACAAAGTATTCCTTATATGTGATCTATCATAGTACAGACATCATTGAAATTAAACTTATTTTAAGATAGTAATAAAATGATAAGTAGGTAGTAAGTAATAAATTAAGTTTAATTTCAATCATGTCTGTACTATGATAAGTCACATATAAGGAATACTTCGTGTTTCTTTAACATGTGTAAATTGTATTACTATCTAGCATCCTCCAATGGATATCTCTGTTGAAGTAATTTTAACGAATAGTGAGGAGGTAGGAAAGAGAGAATGTCTGCAGCTTAAGATTTCTTAAGAAGCTAAGATGTCTCCAAGACATTGTATGATGCATTGACGAGTGGTTAACGATTTTGGAAGGTGTTAACTATCGGAATTACAACGCCCCTACAATGGAGTGCAAAAGGAAACGGAACGGTTTGTACGTGGATTACAATCTATGTCTGTCGATCACATTCTCTGTGTTTCGACTCGAGCCCACTATCTGAAGAAGAACTATATTTGCTTGCCACTGTATGCAACCAGGAACTGTATCTTATTTGAACCGAAACAGACTGAAGCCTGAATTTGAAATTCTCAATCTGAACTTGGCAACGGTGCTTTAACGGAGTTGAAACTCCAATCACACCAAAAAAGCTCGCATACTAATTTTGAATGCAGGTTTGAGTGAATCTAGAGAAAATATAAATGTACCCACCGGTCTGAGACATGAAATTAACAAATAAATGATTAATAAAAAGATCGACGCAGAGGAAATATCGATCTTCAAAAAACATCGCAAGCGAAAAGCGAATTCTGAGCGTATCGACTTTCAAAGAAAACTATCGATATTTTCAAAGCATTGACATCGATGTCGCAGCCCATTTCGGATGAAACTCCAGCACATCTTCTCCACCGTGTTCGATTATATTCTATTTTAAATCCCCCCCATTTATAACATTTTCGCGTGTTATAGGATTGTAGAGACAATAGTTTAATCCATATGCAATAGCCAGTTACCGTGGATGGTTTTGTTTTGACCGGAGTTAAAAGAACTTCGGTTGAAGACACGCTGAAACTGTGTTCTTGTTTTGAGGAATAACCTCATATAACGTTCTCGCACCAAAGGGAAAGTTGATACTGAATTACTGAAGGTACGTAGCTGTTGCATATTTTTATAGTACAGTGGTAACTACAGTTTAGTACAGTGTTGGCTAAAGTGTTCTAACTTTTATATTTGAATACACATTGAAGCTCCCAGCATTCTCGACTCCAGCGCAGGTGCTGGACATCTTCAGTGGATGGCCACACGCTCGATTCTTTGCTTGGGGAATGTGGTGGTCCTGTTTGGATTCAAGGCGTGCAATCCCCTCGTTCTGTAAAATCTGATTCGTATATTTTGTCCTTGTTGCATTAACTAGAGTGATGTGAGTTGTGCAAAAAACTGCTAACTTTTTACGTAACAAAATAGAAACTACACCATCAATCTGTTCAAAAAGGGTGATAGTGAGGATGGTTGATGAAAGGCACGGTCTTCGAGAACGACGCTGTTGCAAGGAGCTAGGTACCATCGCTCCACAATATTCAATCGTACCTACATATAAAATCATGTGACACCATCTTTACTTTCCATTCATTCGTCATAGAGAAAGGGGGATCTTAGTTAGTAGGATCTATGTTAGTAGCGAACATCCAAGTCCAACTCTGTAATCATCTAGTAGTTGTGTAGTACCAGGTACATATTGTAGTAGGTCCTACTACTATGTGTACATACTATTGATTTTTGATTTGCGGTTCATCGGATTCATGGGTAGATGTTGGTACGTAAAACTAAACATTCAAAAAATCAGTGAGCAAGTAGGTCGTTGAATCGAGTTTACGCAGCCTCTTGGGGAAAAAAGTTATACATACTTTAAAGTATATAAAATTCCCTTCAATTTCAATGGTAGTAGAACTCCGTCGAATAAGTAGAACTCGAGATAGTGCTCTGCAAAAAAGCCAATTTTTCCAAAAAGTGCAAATTTTATGATACGGTCAATTTTCTAGTCTCGTACAGGCCAAATACTAGTCCTATAATAAGGTCGTGAGAGAAGGATTTGAGATCTAAGATCAGAATGGTTTTTTTTTAAAAACCAACAATTTAATACACTTCAATTTAAGATCAGAATGGTTTTCTTAAAAACTAACAAAAACCAAAAAGCGGGGAACCGGTATTCTGGACCCAACTGTATTGAAATGTGCACGGCATCATGAAGAGGTGTGATATCGTAGTCTTATGCTTTACTTTCTTGAAGAGCGTTAAATTCTGCGTCGATGAACTCCAGAAACATTAAATTCGGTCCAGCAGTTTGGCGCGTTCCACACGCGTTCAAAGATTGGCTAACATGCGGTTAGTCGGGTGGGGGGGGGGGGGGGATTTGGATCGGACTAATTTTTCGGAGCTAAGTATAGCGAAAAATGTGCCTAGAAATCTTAATTTTCACAACAGTGCGGATTTGTTATCGCGCTTGCATGTTTTTGTTTATTTATTTAATTTTTTTTTTACTTGATTAAAATTTTATTTATGGGGAATTTCATAACTAAGTCAGTTGGCTCCAGAATACCGGTTTCCCGCTTTTCGGTTTTTGTGCATAATATTATGCAAAGTTTGATGTCTAATATGGCTGGGCTAAGAACCCGTCTGGCTGTCTGAGAATAGGATCTTGGAAATCAACGTGGTTGCAACTATTATGAGGGATTTTCTGTGGCAAAGGGTGTATGGTCAGTGGTACGTAGTATTTCACTTCAATTCAAGTAGGTACAGACTCACTTGTAGTTGCTACATTGTTGGATTTCTGCATTGATTGTGTACCCTACCAATTTGCAGAGGTTCATTTTTGTTTCTCTTGTTTGGACCATAAATTCTGAGTATCCATGTATATTGTTGTCCTGCAGAAATGGCTCGAGGCCAGCAGAAACTTCAGTCTCAGGCGAAAGCAGCTGAAAGAACAGCTAAAGCTAAGAAGCAGCAGGGACACAGTGCTACTGACCAGAGGAAGGCTGCCCAGAAAGCTCTGGTTTTCTCATGTGCTGTCTGCAAGGTACACCTTCACCCATACTAACCCGAATTCATCCATCTTGTACAATTGTGTCGGTAGGGTTGGAAAAACGCATTATGAACTTGTAGATTGGTGTAATAATTACACCAATAATGTAATAATTATTATTACATTATTGTCTATCTACAAAAATTCCCACATTTAGCGATCTGAAGCGAATTGCAATCAGTAACCTCATGATGATCTCGACAGCTAGTATTGTATTCTAAAATCATACCTACGAGTGTAAACATTTCGTTCTCATATAGTTTTTGGCGAATTTTTGGAGGATATAAGCCATTGGAACACTTGTGTGATGTTTGGATGACCTATTTGATAAGTGGTATCTGGATTAGAATTAATGTTTTTCTCAGGATATATTTTGGGAACCCATGAACCCACAAGTTCAAAGGATTTTGGATTTGGATTTTTATGGCTACTAACAACACGTTTGGATGGGTATATGTTTGCCCCCAACCCCTCAACATCCTTCCATTTCCAAAAACGTCATTTTCAGCATTCAGAACTTGGAAAAAATAACAGAGAAACCTATGAAAAAATTATTTTTGAAAAACTCAGCCCTGTGGTCTTCACCAAGGGGGTCTGCGCCCAAGGGGACCCCCCCCCCCCCCTTCCATTCGTTTTGAGCCTTACGCTAAATTTCTACAAGCATGGAACATGTTTTAGCCACGTCGTCGTCGTCATCTCCATTTTCTTTTTTCCTTTTTGCTGTTTAAATTCTCTCGCAGTAACGGAGAAATTAAGTAATTTTCATGGAGTGATAGATGATTCAAGTTGGGAAAAAAGCAAACTGCACTGAGAAAATATTGTTTGTACAGAAATTAGCTTTAGGAGCCACTCGGCCGCTCCGGGGCCTGTGCTGCTTAAAGTGCAAGTCCTAAGGAGGCTACATGCCAATTTACTGCTTGATAGTGCGAATAGCACAGAAATTAGCTTTAGGAGCTACTCATCTGATCCCGTAACTCAAAGTCCTAAGGAGGCTACAGGCCCAATTTCAAATCTCTATCACCACAGGAATCTCCTAAATTTCTACAATCTTCTTTAGTTTGTAAACAAAATATGAAAACTGTTATGCCCATAGATCAGCCATTTGTACAGTTACAGAGTTATGGTGAACAGGAAAATGTTCATTAAATAAAGAGCATTCCTTCGAGTGGTGAACGATTTTTGATCAAAAATGGCGAATTTCTGTAGCAATGGTTTGGTTGTAATCGGAAATAGATGAGCGTAACAGACGCTCGGTTTTTGCCAGTTATGTGAAGTTCCATGCCAAAAAACTGTCACAAAATATTTGTTGCGTTGAGTGTCGTAGCGTACTGAGTTAATCTGCAAATTCTGTTTTCAAGTTGATTACTTCATAGCTCGGACTATTATTTTTCTCATCTTCACCCACAAGCAGGGACCTCGACTGTCTTGTTTGTACATATCACCGCGATACAACACGTCTTTATTTACTTGTCGATTAGAACAACGCAGCTGCTCTGTAACATTGACTGAATTGATAGCCTTGAAGAGTTTGAATAATCAATAGAAAGTGTAAACGGGGTTCCCTTATTGTGATTCCACCAACCAGTTGTAATGGGTTTTCGTTTAAATGAAATGTAAGGTTTGAGCCTCGCAGTAAGACCTTATGAACAAAGTTTCGATGTAGTCTACAAACCAGTCCAGGTTTTCCTATCAAAACTGTATTTTTATTATTTCATTTTCGAAAAACGATCCAGCATTCCAGACACCACTTATTTTGTATTTTTTTCTTCACTGGCATCACTACTGGCTCCTGTGCCATAGCCTACTCTAGGTGTATCAGGTGTAAAATCAATTCAGAAACCTTTTTCCCCCTGTCTTTGAAGGTTGTAACAGTATCTCACTCCCTAATATTTTCCCATTCACCTTCAACTTTCTGAAATAGTCTTTTATTCACCATAGCATGGCATCATGTAACGAGTTCTCGATAATATATTATATTGAAACTATGATCAATTCATAGATCAAACGTGGCGTTGAGGAACGCATCCTCTAACGGATGCAAAAGCAATTATCCGGGCCCAGGATCTGTTTATCAAGCTCCCAGTTCACTTGCATACATTACATTCAGAAGTTGGCCTTGGTCTTCTCAACTCCACAGGTTATTTCTGATAAAAATTCCTCCTCACGATTCTTACAAACATTAGTAAATAAATTCTTTAATCCCGTGAAATAATTGACTTTCTTCAGTGCATTTTATTTTTTTGGTTCATTATCGTCGATAAGGAACCGTTGGAGTCGACCAAGGAAACTCGAGGGGGGGGGGGGGGCTTTCCCTTTCGTTGTGAGCCTTACGGCTAGATTTCTTTAAGCATTTGCTTGACGAGCTATTCAGCTGATCTCGGCCTTATGCTGCTTAAAGTGTGAATCCTAATGAGGCTCCAAACCAAATGACAGCTTCATAGTATGAATAGCATAGGAAATTAGCTTTAGGTCTTACTCACCTGATCCTGGTCCTGTCCTAAGGATGCTACATACCAAATTACAGCATCAGTGAGAGGGTGGCGCACAGTGTTGACTTTGGTCATTCTAGGTAGAAAAAAGTCTGACTCATTCACAAAATTATCCAAACCTTGTGGACTTTGAGGATTTGTGTTCCAATCTAGTTCTTTTTTGGAAAATCGCATAAAATCGCAAAAGAAGCTTTTCAGATCCTAAAACTAGATTGATTTTTGAACAACTAGAGCCCAAAATGGGACATCTGGGGGCAAATACTTTCAGCTCTATTGGAATAGAGCTAAAAGTAGTGAAGAAATACGTTTCAGGCCAAACATGTAACTTTTGTAGAAGTTTTCGAAATTTCTTGACTTCGTTAACTTAACTTACTTGTAAAATAGGTGAAACGAATGAACGGACGGTTTCAGCAAGTTATGTGAAGGCTAAAACATGTTCCATGCTAAAATGTGATCTCTCTGTTGCCTGCCCCCACCTATTACTAACTTCCTTTTAATCGCTATATATAGACATTGTCAAGATATATATATATATATATATATCTTCTCAATATATTATATTCTTCAATGTCTTAACAATTTTATCTTCTCATTTGTGTTTCAGGCGCAGATGCCAGACCCCAAGACCTACAAGCAGCATTTCGAAAACAAGCATCCCAAGAATCCCATTCCTAAGGAGCTCGAGGATGTTGTATGACTCGCTCTTCTCGATGCCTCTCCTCTCTCATCCTTCCTCGCCTCTCTCCCTGAACCCCTCAATACTTCCAGCCTTTTGTTGATTGCCAATTTGAAATCCATCTCATTATGACACTGACATATTCGTAGGACATTTAAAACAAAATCACAAATACTCGCAAAACCGTTAAAAAACAAACAATAAAACTTTTTGTTGGTTTTGATACGTTTTTGTACAAGTTTTCTGAAGTGAACTGTTACCCAAAAGGTGCCTGGGGTGTCCCCAAAAGGCAACGAAATTATTCCATGATATGTTTGAAAAATGATTTTTAATATTTTTTTTTTAAATTAAAACTTTCTATTAATGTATAACTATTTTAGTTGCTTGCGTAGTTCGTACGTGGTTGGCTTATCCAATTCGTCTAATTTTCTCCAGTTTAATTTGTCGTAAAACTTTCCCGAGTGGATCCCACCAGAATCGGTTGAATTAATTTGTCTTCATGAAATTAATCATTAACCAGGGGTTAGTTTGGAAATCTCATTCGTTTGTTCATTTTGTATAAGTGGTGCACATTTTTAATTCATGCTTCCGTCACTCGGACGTAAAACAGAAATTAGTATGAAGAAACCCCCCAAAAAATCATATGCCCTCGGTGCACCAACCACGTTGACCGACTGGAGATTGGCTTGTATTATTATTACTACGCACACTTTTTTCTCTTTTTTTTTACATTGCTTTATTGATTAATTTACCAATGTATTTCAAACTCGTGTTTTTTTTCTCGAGGCTTCCTGAAGGAGCAAAGAAAGTTGATTCCCGAATTTTGTTATTTTCTTTGAGTTACTCACTTATTTTTTTCTTCTCGAATCGCAATAAAATTACCTAAGTTTAATTGTTTCTCTCGGACTTGACGTGTATTCCTAATGTGTTCAGCAGTTGTTCCTTGTCAAATGAAATATTCCAACTTTATTCTTTTCTGTAGCTGACATTATGTATTTACGAGTAGGAAAGTCGAGGCCTTGGCAGAGGTGTGGACTCTTCATGATTATGTAGAAGTTCGAGGCCTGGAATTGTAGTTAAATTCCTTTTTTAAAACGCAAGGGTGATTCGGGTAGTGAAAAAAATCATCTCTTTCTTTGACAGTTCTCGGTTGTATATACCCTGAAATTTTATTATGTATATTAGAAAAGAATTGAAATTATACCTGCAATGTAAGTGTGTTTTTGCTTCACCTTTGTATTGGAGTGAATCATTTTACAGATGATACAGTAGGTATCGCATTCAACATAATATTATTTATCTTGTTCTCACGACACGAGTGAAGCCTGGTTCACATGGAGCAAGTGGTGCGGCTGTGCGTTCTGCAATCTGATTGGACATAGCCAGCTGCAGTAATGGCTGTTGAGCAATCAAAAACTTGAAAATTGCCCCACGAAGGCGCGGTGGAGGTTATAAACGAGGTATATAACATCCACGATGACCAGCCATATCTTGTTTACGTCGTATTGTTTTGCGCTGAAATTTGTGACAGTTTGCTGGTTGAGATCTACAGCTTGACAACTCAAAAAAGCTGATTTCTAGAAAATCGAGGTTGAAATTTTCACGTTATCTAGGTATAATAACTTTATCCTGTGAACGTTATTCCTACGGAAATTAACTTTTTGGAAAACTTAGGAAGTATTCCAAGGTTCGTGGTAGACTGGTGACAAGCGGGAAAGACTGTTTTGATCAGAACGATGCACCCTCTGCCGGCTACTGCCATAACGTAACTGGCGCAGACCTGCGGTTGGTATCGTACGTCACGCTTCTTGAGATTCGTAGAGCTCAAACTTCTCTATCCAACAGTCGTGCTAACTCGATTTTTTCTGAGTTGTCACACTATGCATCTGAACCAGCGAGTTGCCGACCAATTATAGTTATTTGGTAGAAAAGTGGTAAAATTATATGTCATCAGAAATTAGCAAAATCACACTTTTAACTTATCGGCGTGAAACAAGACGTTGAAAACAACATGGCTCTGAACTGAACGGAAAGTAGCTGCGTTCATGTGAACCCCAGCAGCTGCCCACCCCCTCCACGTCTTTTTGGCACAATGAGACCACAACCGTAGCTGCTCCATGTGAACCCAGCCTGAGTAACCATCAAGTAACTGTGGAGAAAAACGGGCTAATAACAGCGACGAATGATAAGATCAGTGTAAAAGTGGTCCCAGTCGAATTTGGACTGAAGAGAGCCATCATATGTGAATAGGTATACATTTTACTCAGCTGTTGTACAAGGGCCGTCTCAAAAGTAAGTTCATTTTTAGAAATCGAAAAATGCGTTTGAAAATTCCAAACCAATTTACTTTTTATTAAGACATTTTTTTCTCCAAATTCTGGATTAAAGATTAATTGAACCATACAGCCCATCTAGCTACTTCACTTGCATTCATAAATCACATGTTAATGGAGCTCCTCAGCTGACCCAATTATACAAGCACGCTGGATCGTTCATTTTGGTCCTCAATTTCGCGAAATACTCGTACAATGTACGACAATATGTCATATTCATGTCTCACCGAATAGTTCTTGATGGCTTCGATGACGGTTTCGATTTTCAGGTCACGACAAAGATAATTTCGTATGTACCACGGGGCATTGACTGTCCCCCTGGGCATAGACCTTTATTTTGGAAAGTTTGGATGTGTTTGACGTTGGATTTTTTTGAGCAGCCCAAATTGTATGCCATACGTCCAGACTGGTTTAAGAATTTGCTTGTACAGCAGTAACTTGTTGTGAACCTCTAGTTCTGAGTGCCTCTCCAGCAACCAGTAATACCAGTACTATATTATTACTGCCGTACAAGCAAATGCTTAAAGCAGTCTGGACGTATTTTTGATATTGAGCTCAAATTTTGATGAGCTCTTTCCGTTTTAGTTTGGCATGAGTTGGTATGAGTTGGGAGTTGATCATAATTGGCCTCGGTTTACCTTTCTTATACGTAAAATTCACGTCTGCAGATTTGACTTCGTTAAGCTTGATTCTCCATTGTTGGGTCCATTTAATGACTTTATCAAGGTAATTTTGCAGTTTGTGAACAGCTTTCTTCTACGCAAATGCTGTAACTCCACTTTCAGCCCTTGAGTACATTAGGTATAGTACATCGATCATCGACGGTGCTCCAATATGTAACTACCATAAAGCTCCGGCCGCTTCTGAGGATGCTGATCCTACAAATCAAATCGAGTGGTATCTCTTGAATTCGTTCGCCCTGTATCCTAGAAGCTGTATTTATGGAAGGGCAAACCTGGTACACTGCATAATGTGTCAGGAACGATGGGAACAGTACACAACTACCAGTGCGATATATTACAAATTTATTTTGTGTTTCAATACAAAAAAGAAAACGGCATTTGATTCCAGAGCGCCAAAATGCCCCGATATCAAGCGCCCATATCAACACAAAAGTTCACAATTTGTCATTTGATGATTAATTTTGAAGACACCATTTCGAATTGTGACTACATTTACAAGAACAAGAAAAAAATCATAGCGTAGGAAAACTAAAAGAAGCCATTCTCATTCTTCGGTTAGAAAATATACAACAATAAATTAGAAGAAAACTGAGCACGCAATTATTCCAGACACAATCTTACAAACCTGGTCAAAGTTGAGACAGCCTCAACTCACCCTCATATCATCATCATAGGATACAGAAGAAGGACCTAAATGATTATGGGCTTAGAATGATTTACTGTCGGGAAAATAAATTAAAAAAAGGGCGTAATCAACACGAATGTTTCCCTTGGGAAAAAACCATGATGTGGCTAGTCCTTCAGTCCTATGGGTTAAACTATTCTATTGAATGGCAGCTGCGTCACACAGGACGGAGAAGTAACCACATCAATACACATAAATAGGTACCGAAAACAGCTTTCCAATATACAAAATAACACGTACGACCTCTGCCTACATTAAATTTGACAAAAGTTCACAACGCGAGGGTGCTTTGTTTCTGATTCAGCTGAAATCTAAACAAACATCTTGGGTTGTCAAATGTGTAAATACAAATATGGAGAAAGAGTTGTTGAATTTTCATAAAAATTCAATCTGACGTGATTGGGGTGTTTCTTTATAGAACCTTCTACCAGTGCGGTAAGTCTTCATTCACAAAGAAATGACAACCCTTCAAATTATGAACTTGGTCTTCCCCCTTTGTTTTTTTTTTTGGATTTTTTTCGTTCATTTGTACAAAATTTGAATCATTAGGTATGTTCCAACCAGTAGAACAGGAGCAGAGAAGTTCTGTTCATGAACTGGGCGAGTTTTTGAAACGTTCACGAGCAAGAACTGGTGTTTACGATGGGTAATGAGGGGATGTAAAAGAAGCTGGTTCGACGAAAAATACGATTTTTGAGTAGTTTAAAGTGAGGTTTTCTTTAGTTCAAGTTTTCACAGTGGTCTGGAAAAGTTATGAACCCATTCATGAATCCGATGCGGATGCACAGTACATAGGTACTGAGCCAAATGGGTTCGAAAAAAGAGCGCGCCTCTGGTTGGAAGATACCTAAAGATGGTAATAAAAAAAGAAGATTTAATAATTTACATACAATAAGGTAAATATTTATATCACAGAGATCTAAGTGTACAACTTAGTACCTATTGTAAAGTAGCAAGCACGTTTAAGCAATCCTACACGTTTTCTTAATTTTTATTGGGGAGACCCCAACCCATTCTTTCTCCATTAAAATACATTAAATAAGTCTACTCAAGTTCTCGTCTCAAACACCGAACTCAGATTGTTTTGATGTAAGAGTTGAGTTTTTTCATCCAATAGTCCCTAGTTTTTCGTTGAAAACCAGTTATAAATAATGGCTTTTCATGGCATTTACGTTGTCAAATTCATTGCGTAGGTACATGATATTGTTGGAGATAAGGGGAGTTCAATCAATTCATTGGAGAGGGGGAGTCCTTCGTTCAAGTCCTTCATTCGTTGATGATTTCGTTGTCGACTCGGCTGTTTCTCACGCCGGATTTACCGGTCCAAGGGTAGACATCGGGGCAGGGCTGACACGTTCTCATATACCTCACTCCGCTCTTATGCCAGAGGTTACATACTTTAGGGTTGTTGCATTTCTTCGGTCGGTCCTGAAATAGAAATATCACCCCAAATTACATCCAACAGCTTCTCTTGCAGCATGGCTATAAGAGCAAATTTTCGAAGAAATAACTGGTTTTTAATAATTCTTGATTGTACGTTATTTCACCAGTTGAAATTGAAAGTGTGAAAGCCGCTCTCGAATCTGTTGTAGAATTTTCATGTAAATTGAATTGCTGAGATTGCACTAAACTGGACTTCACACTCACTTGATAGTTGCATGAGAATGGAGCGAAATTGTTGAGCCTGTTGATGGGCGTTGGGTCCCTGACCCACTGGATGGCTTGCCAGTTGGTGGTCAGCCAGACTTCAGGCATTTTATTGATGGTGTCCAAGAAAGCGATGAATCCTTCTTTGTGATGAGGCTGGGTGAACCAGGCGGCGTGGTAGTAGAGACCAAATGGGGCCCTGTAATTTGATATTTTTATTAAAAAACGATTCACCAAACATGCAGTGGTAAACATACAAGAAGTAATATTGAACGGAGTCCATATCATCTAGATATGGTATACATTGGGATATGGTAGAAATTGTAGAAGAAAATGAGCTATTGGCATCGCTAGGCACATGGTAGGGATCCTGCCCTTGTTAACCAAATAAATCACTTCGTCACTAAGCGACACCTGTTTGAATGGTATGACTCATAGAAACTTCACCTTATTTCTTGAGTTGAATCCGTAATTGCCAGTTTTCCTACTTAATCCTTGGAGCTACAGAACCAGGGCCTCCGCCGAGAGTTTTCCTGAATTACCTACTTAATTTCGCTACGAATTCTACAACCACACAAAATCATTCATAAAAGTAACAGTAATTGACCTGTTAGTGGTGAAATGTCTCTCAAAGTTCTTTATGAGCATTTTGTAGACGCCTTCAGCGTTGGGAGGGTTGGAACAGGCATCTCCCATTGAACACCGTCCACCGTTGAGATCTTGCCACATGACCATGGGCACTTCCCATACACCTAAAGAACAAGACAAAAGTCAATATTATGATCGTTATTCATTCTAAAACTATTTTAGAACTCATCGTATTTTAATTTCAAGAAACCGTCATCACAAACCTGGATAAGACTTAGTTGGGCAGGGTGGGATCATGCAGTCGTGGAAGATTTTGTAGTCCATAGTGTAAGGCCATGATGGCGGTTTATTCTCATACACCGGCATAGATGAGTCGTAAGTGAAGTTCGAGTCATACAACATCTTGAACATCTTGTTACCTCCGATCTGGAAAAAAATATCTCAAGTTTTACAGAATTATTCCCTGACATAATTCTCTACGCATATCCCTATCTTCTTCAATCTCGTATTCACTTCCGTTCTTTTTTTTAAATCTTTTTTATTGTATTTCTCTAATGCCATAAGTCGTAATTCATAAGTCATTTGATGTAAGCTATGAGGGACCTTGTCCTATGTAAAATAAAAATGTTTCTATTTCAATTTCAATACGACCGGTAAAGCTACCATATCGATATATCATGAACACATCATTTGATAATGCACCACCAACTGAAAGGTTTGCAGACCTACTTAAACGAAAAACCAACTTGGACAGGACTTTTAGCTATTATGAAAATTAAAAATCAAAATTGCAATTTTTTGAAGTATTTAGGTAAATATTTTTATAGTTCATAGTTGGTAGTTTTGGATTGATAAATAATTTGAAAGTAGTTGAGTAGTGAAGACTTACAGCCAAGAAAGGAGCTCTCATTCCTCTGATGTCTTCCATCTTAACACCACCATAGGCAGACAAGATTTCTCTCTGTCCAGAAATCTCCTTGGTCCATTTCTTCTGAGAGAACTGTTCACCGAAACTGTGGCTGTAATCAAAATTAGTGGGATATTAATAATATGATGAGATAAAGTGTGATAGCACACCAGGGCCGTTGATTGTACGTTTGTGATGTTAACCACAACAGGTAAAAAAGAGTTGGTTGATTTTTAAGAGATGAACGTTTTTCTGGTCACCAAGAGAAATAAAAATATTACTGCTGGGAGGGGGGGGGGGGGCACTTCCAGACCCTATGATTATTACTGTTTAGATCATGGATCAAACCAAGGAATCGTGGAACATGTTTTTCGGACAAATGTATATTTATATCGAACTGCATAACACTATGTACATTATGTTCTGTTCTATTATTATTTATTTTCAACTATTTACTTATTGCCAGTAGTGGAGACTGTTATTTTCTCTTGAGGTGGTTTTCTCATTAGCTCACACTTGAAACCCACCTTGACTTGACACTCACAAGTGAACAACCCCACACCTAAACACGAGAGAATCACAAGGAGGAACTTTGAAGGACTGGTAAGGTCCCGTTCGAAACCCTGGAGGGGGGTAGGAAGGGCAAGACGGTGGGGCGTGGCCAAAGAGGGGGACTGCGCGGAGACTAGCTGATGAGTAAAGACCGGATTTCTATGCCGCATAGATGCCCCAAAGAATGTTCAGTAAAATGTAATAAAAAATGACCAAAAAAAAACCCAAAATGAACCAAGAAATATTGTAAAATTCGAGAAATAAAGTTTCAGCACTTGGAAAATAAAGTTTCAATAAGGAATGATCTGAATGAAATTCTCATTTCGTAAAAATATTCTGTAATTGCTGCTTTTACAGAACATTATTTGTTTTACTATTTACAACTTTTTGCAACGTTCACACTATTCGTAGGTAAATTACAGACGGAACACAACATTTAAAAAATAATTTTCTATCTTTTTCATCTTCTTTACAGATTTGCCAATTTTTCGTAATTAATATTTACAAAAATATACATTTCAAGGTTGCCTTGAATGAAGTTGTGACGACGGTCCGAGATAATGAGTTGGTAGATGGGAAAAGACCGCTCCACACCAACCAAAGTGACTGGAGCAAATTTAATATTGCTTGAAATAACCGGGCAACAATGCTCCGTCAGTTTCTCTGGGTACATCCTCCTCCCATTAAAATCTTGTTAACGTTCTTTAATGTTTCTAGACCTACCCTCGTCGCTCCAATCTGTATGCACCTTTAGGTGTAAGGTCTATAATGTCTGTAACTAAGGACGACGTTGGCTGTACAACCCGCCCTTCCCCACCTCAATAATTGGCTAGTGTCGGCCCCCTGGTCAACTGACTTTCGTCTTGTACCAGGGGGTCCTGCCCAACATCAGGGTTTGGGGATGACGGAAAACTACCTACTTTCCACCAAGTTCACGACCACCACGAATCTACGAATCTCTATTAGAGGGCAGGCCGGTGGAGCTTTGCCCAGAGGGCGTTGCTCCGGTGGCCTGGGGCTCCCTCCGCCCGCAATACCATTTTGAGCAACCCGAGCCTGCAGGGGACCAGGCAAGCAACAGTTCGAATATACGAAAACATGCAGAATAGAATTCAAACCAGAGCATCTACAGAAGGCAACTCGGATAAAGGAAAAATTTGCGTTCGCTTTACATGAAGCGAAATCTATACGCAATTCCATAGAAATCTGGACTTTACTGACAAATCCGGACTTTATCATGGGACGGGACAGGACAGGACGACCACGCTCTTCCAAACCGATTGACGCTTGCAAAAACATGTTTCATGTTAAAATACTTACGACACGGAATGTGAGGCGATTTCATGGCCAGTGGAGTAGAGGTTCTGGACTTGGCTGTAGTCGGTCCACTCGTGGGAGACGTAGAATGTTGCAGAAATAGGACAACCGTTAGGGTTCACTCGACCTTTGTCAAACAGATCTTCGTACAGTCCTTTATTGAGATCGTTAACGGAATCATCGAAAGTAAGAAGAACGATCTGAGGAGTCTCTTCCAGGGTAAGGTCACCTATGGATTACCAAAAGAAAGTGTTAATTTTCAGTAAAAATGAAGCTGAGGCGTACAACACACAGTAGTATAACAAACGAACGCAAGTGTGTATAATATCCCTGATAGTTTGTTGCAGATTGAAGATCAACATTATGAATATACTGCGCCCACCATTTTAAGGACCACAAAATGTACTTCTCACCGGGAATGTCTTTTCCTCCACAGCTGCAATCAGGAATAAGGCAGACATCTTTTCTGCATTTGGCAGCAGTTTTGTCAACTTGAGGAGTTGGATAGACGTTGTCAGGCCTGTAATGGTAAATATGTGACACAGGATGAAGTTGATGATGTTGCAATTATTATTTAATACAGTAAATGACCGTATATTTATAGTATATTTTACCTCCTGGGTGGGTATCTGTAGATGTCGGTGTATTCCGATGCTTTTCCAACGACCGTGGTTGAAGGTTTGAGCGTAGGTCTGGCACGCCTGAAATTAACAAAAGTCAGCAGGTAGAACGGCTGTCACTGCAGTTTCAGGTGTCCATATTACTTCAACGATAATGACTACGTACTTGAAATAATAAGAGAAAAGAGAGATTTTTCAATGCAGCGCATATATTGTACAATAAGCACTTACGGTGCAGCAGGAGTTCCTCTGTTGGATTGTGGTGCAGGATGTTCTGCGTCGTTTGGTGAAATTGTGAATGACTGACTTCCCCTGTGACGGGAATTTCCTCTGAAACACGAATTGAGTCACCACAAATGTCAAAACTGACAAGGTGAAAAAAAGTGATAATCTACTAAGTGCGGCTAGAAGGCAGTAGTATGTTCAAGTGCCTGTAAAGAACCAAGACACCTGAAGAAGTGGTTACTTTGTTAACTAATAATGTTTCCATGCAATGATGGTTAACCCAATAATATCCATCGATTTACAAATGGCAATGGACCTCTTGTTTTTCTTGTTATAGACGAATTCAAAGAAACTGAATAAATATCTTTTACTAGAGATTATTTGGGTGGTTCCTAACTGGGCAAAGCGGAACCTCAACGCCTACTGAAGCGGGAATGGTAGGAACGTCCCCGATATCGGCATCCCTGAACGTCCCCGAGAGGTAGGAACGTACCCGGTAAAAAAGCTCCAAAAAAATCTCAATTGTCAAAATTGTTTAAATCACATCATTGGACAATATTCAATGTTTTTGTCGTAAAAAATGTGGGACAGTGAACCACAAACCTTCATGAACTGATATCGTGTGTACACTTTTTCGTCGTATTTCGTGATGAGATTACTTAGCCACTTTCGCCCCCCCCCCCCCAATGTGTGGGCTGTTCCTCAGCTGGGATATGCTCCTTCCGACTTACTTACTTATTTCTTTGGAATAATTTTATCACGTATTGGTTTATGGTCTATGGTTTTCGACGTATGTTTGTATGTTTTTCTTCTGTATCCAGTCAATTGGTTTATTAGTCTAGCGATTTTGCCCAGCTGGGCGGTTCCTCGACAGAATTCCCTTACACAGTTGGGTTGTAACTTTTTGCCCAGTTGCGATCACTACCCCCGTTTTTTTGCCCAACTGGAATACGATCGATTATTCGTATGAATGTGATCACAAAATAAGTTTATCTTGTGGGAACAATTTCTCACCAACCGATTTATTTGGCTATTTGGAATGGAAGGTTAAAATTTTTGATCGGTACCTCAAGAATTTCCTCCGCATCTGATGGCGCAAATTATATTGTTTATATGGGAACTGAGTCGGGATGATTCGGATTCTCTGCTTCGTCAGGTGGAATAAATTTGAAATTGGAATAGGATTTGATTTTAGAGGTAGGTACCAAAGCCGCTAGTGAATCGATTAATTTTCCAAATGAAACATCGTAATTTACTGCATTGTTAGTAATCGATCATGAACTGAACTGTGTTTTGCACTGTCTACATAGAAAGTGAACAAATGAGTTAGTAAAATATGAAGATGAAAAGATTAGTTGAGACGACTACCGTGTGGAAGTATACCGAATAAGAAAAACGGATGGAAGCGCTGCATGAACACAAGGAACGTCAATTGACGTTGACAGGCAGTTGCATGATGTAACTTCCACTTTAGGAACCCAAAGCCGACAGAAGCCGTAGGTACAATGAAAACTCGTAACACATTTGGTTCCTGGACCAACATGAATAGTTTAATAAGGAACGTCTGCTGTTGGCGGGTTCCTTGTGTTGCGAGCTGAATATCATAGATTTCAAAGTCCAGAAGACAAAAAAGTAGTGAAAATGAGAGACGATGAATCCCAATAAGCTGAAAGCCCTAGTGCCGGCCTCCAAAGAGGTACAAGTTGGTTGAAGAAGAGGTGAAAGATACGGTTTTGTGAAGCATTGTAATGAAATGTGCATATTTGTGCATTGTAGGTAACATGATTGATACTGAGTAGAATATTAGTTTAATGGATTATAATATAATGGATGATCATTTATGGTCATTGAAGGACTTATGATGGTGCTTTCTTCTGGGATAAAGGGGTAAATACCGTCGCAAATACATTTGTGAGTTATCCTCGATTAACATTTAAAATGTCTACAGACGCTATCTATACAATACTCCACAAAACCAGAGGAAAGGTGAATAGATGGTTGTAGACAGTGATGCGACGACTGCAGAAAAACAACCAAACAAATCAAAAGTCAAACTGATATAAATACTGCCTCTCAGGCAAATGGGTACTTGAGCGTTTTGAGGAAAATCCCTGAGAACTGGTACTTACCGAAGACATACATAGCTACTGTACCGGATGTTTCAAACAATAATTGTTTCAAGCTGAAATCTGGGGTATCGAATAAACCAATTATGAAACATTGAAGCTTTCATCAATTAACTCCATTTTACGAGACATGTACGTGCTAGACAATATTTGAAGAGTACAGGGAAAGAACGGGCTATTTGCCATTTTCCTTGTTAATGATTCGGGAGGGGTCAAAATAGTGAAAAAACGGGAAATTTTTGAATTGTCGACATTTTGAAAAAATAATTTTTGATTTGTCGAAATTTTGAAAAAGTTTCAAAACCGCCGGTGAGCGGTACCGTGAAAGAACGGGCTAACGTCACGCCGTCGCTCTCCCCATCCTACCCAATTCATAGACTTGTCCGTGATTCACAGGGCGTTTTCTGTGTTTCACACTGTCTTACTACTAGTGTTTCTACCTTGTTTGTGGACCGTAATTTCTTGGCTCATGTACCCTCATCTGAATTCGTTTTTCCATCAAGGGACTGCACAAAACGAATAATTCGTATCATGAATTATTCCTATCTCTGCTGAAAAATACAAAGATCTGATGACTAGAATAAGTTTTATGAAGAAAAAGAACAGTTGCCCACAAGAAAAAGTGACGCGACAACGCTTTTCCACTAGCATTTTCTACTTTTCACAAGATTTTATTCTACTAGTAATAAAATACTCAATTTAATTTTTTGATCGAAAATAATCAACATATTTCAATAGCGTAGGTACCTATTGAAGAAACAATAGCAGCTCAAAATTCTTTGTTATTTCGAATTTTGACAAAATTGTATCATTTCATGCATTCTTCGCCTCGACCCGTATAAGAGATAGCCCGTTTTTTCACTGTCAGGACTATTGGCCCTTTGACCCTTATGACTTGATTAAAAATTATTCTGGAGGTATTTTGAATTTTTTTTTCATATGCACCAGAGTAAGACAAAGTATTTTCGAATTTTAGATCTTTTAAGACCTTTCAGATCTCAGACCTTTTCAGATTTTTTTCGGATTTTATACACTTTTGTACATTCAAATTCATTCTTATCGAAACTAGGCAACATGCAGATAGCCCGTTCTTTCCCTGTGCTCTTCATTTGCTTTCAACGTAGGAAGTGATAACAATTACAAATCAATTCCTGTAGCAATACATCCGGAAACCACCTCTAGGATACATATATGCAGCCATAGACCACTTAAAGAAGACCACTGAAAGCAAATTCAATGTTTCAATTTTTACGAAAGCAAAATTGGGTAGGTACATAAATGGGAACTAACTACTCAACTACCTTACTAAATTGACAGCATTTCAGGAATTTTGTACTGACAACAAATAAGTAATAATAATAATTACATGAAAAGTAAAGTACCTACAAACCAACTAATTCATGACAGGAGGTAGTCATTTCATAGTACCTAATCAATAATCTAGATGTCGGATACCTACATTGATTGAGATTTGTTTGGGAGATTTCCGGCAGAAGAACCTAAAATGGTTGAGAAAACGCCATGCACACAGGCCCCCACAAAAGAAGCGTGGTGATGTGAATTAGAAGTGAGCTCAAAAGATAATAAGTGAATTCCCTACCTGGTTAAACCAGGGGTAGACTGGGTGTCATAAGATGTCGGTCTCACCCTGTTTTTAAAACATCAATGAATTATTACGCATTCTGGACTCCCAAGGGTTTTTGTTTTGTTGACAAAATTGTAAATAGCACACTGTACAAATTTTGCATACCTCACAGATTTTTCACTGTATTCTGGATCGCTTTTGGAAATTGGGATCGGCGTGTCAAGTGTTTTTCTAGTATTTTCAGTGTAAGTGCGTCCAGGGGAGGTTTGTGTTAGTGTGTTAGGAGTAACTGCAACCGTGATGTCAGGTAGTGAAGTAGACTGTTCATTGAGGTACAGTTCGTTCACTAGAGTACTGTTACGGCTGAGATACTTTTTGGGAGGTCTCGTGTCTGCAAAGGGTGACGTCCTTGAAGCGGGTGAAACGTTTGACGGTTCAGTGGTGTCAACAACAATTCTGAAACCTGAGCCTTTCCTGGAGGGCTGTCGATATCTTTCATTATTCTCGTAAGACGGCCTGAACGAGAGCTCAGTATCAACACTGGATGTCCTGGAGGGAAGCCTACGTCTCGAAGGCCCTTCCTCCGACTGCCTTTGATTCTCCAAGCGTTTTCTTTGGGTTTCTTCGAAAGCTTTCTTCTTTGCTTCTACTACTGCTGCTCTTCTTTGTGATTCTTCAATATCAGCTTTTCGTTGAGCTTCTTCGGCTGCTGCTCTCCTTTGAGATTCTTCAATATCAGCTTTTCGTTGGGCTTCTTCGGCTGCTGCTCTCCTTTGTGATTCTTCAATATCGGCTTTCCGTTGGGCCTCTTCAGCTGCTGCTTTTCTTCGAGATTCTTCCACAGCAGCTCTTCTCTGGGCCTCTTCTATAGCAGCTCGTCTGTCGGCTTCTTCAATGGCAGCTCTCCTTTCAGCTTCTTCTTTAGCCCTCCTTGCTTCGAGTAATTGACGTTTACGAGCCTCTTCTTCTGCTCTCTTCCTAACCTCCTCCTCCATTGCAGCTTTCCTTATAGCCTCTTCTTTTGATTTCCTCTCATATTCCTCCCTAGCCCTCTTTTGAGATTCCTCCCTCGCCCTCCTTTGGGATTCCTCAATTTGTTTCCTCCTGGCTTCTTCATTGGCTCTTATCTTAGCTTCCTCAATTAACCTCCTTCTGCTTTCTTCATTGGCTCTTCGTTGAGCTTCCTCAATCTCTTTCTTCTGAGCAATCTCTTCTGCAATACGCTTGGCTTCTTCAACTTGTCTCAAACGTGCATCTTCGTACTGTTTTTGTCGTATTTGCTCTTTAGCTTCCCTTTCAGCTTCCTCGATTTGCCTCACTCTAGCTTCCTCGTAAGCTTTTCTTCTCAATTCTTCATGATTCCTTCTCTGTTCAGTATTTGAAACCCTGTCATTTTCATCCTTTTGGCTAGGATGATCTCCTTCCAAAGATCTGAGTTGTGCCTGAATCCTAGCATTCCTCTCGGCTTCCTCGAGGAATTTCTGTTCGTCTTCTGCAGCAGCCCTGAAAGAAGGAGTAGTTTGGGTGAATCTAAGATTCTGTTGTTTATCTGGCTGTGGGGCAGGAGAAGACTCAGTAAATTCATCCAATTCATAAACTGATTCTTGATACCTTGAAGAACCTCTACCATCTTGAGTTTTTCTGGAAGGTGTACGTGAGCGGTTTGATTCTTCACTACCACGTCCAGATGACTTACTGACACCTTCTCTAGATCTTATGTACTCCTCTCTTATTTTAATGGAATCAGGAACTCTCAGCGATGGCCTCCTACTCACTTCTTCTTGGTAATTTGATCCAACCTCTCCACCCAAACGGAACCCACTCCATTCGGCTGAATCAGAAGCTCTGATTGGAGCTGGTTTAGGTTTGGAGCCATCTTTGACGTTGAATCCATTTGAATCAATTGCAGCTTGAGGTACTCTAATACTAATAGTCCTCTGAGGCGGAGAGTCTCCTCTGTTTCTATTACTAGGCTTTGGAGTTATGTCAACCACTTGTTGAGTAACAACTTCAGGCTCTCGTACGACGAAATGACCCCTAGTTAACATGTTTACAGGTGACTCAGGTTCAGTTTCTGGAAGTTTGAATGGGCTTGGAGTGTTCACAACCCCACCAACTTGAATAGCATAGTCTGAAACTAGTCTCTCAGCTTTAGGTCCTTCAGGTAAATTAGGAGTCATTAGTCTAACTGTAGTACTACCAGTCTGTTGAACAGTCTGTCCTGACGAGGGTTTCTTTTCCACCCCAGAAGATGCGGTGCTTACATGGCTCCTATTGCTTCCTTCCGTCTCCTTCACCTCAGATCTGTATAGCAATATTTACATAGAATGGGACTTTAAATCAATTTGAAAATTTTTCTTTTCAAACAGGGATCAACTGAATAGAAGCCGACAATAAGGCTACAAAGCCACAAAACTACATCCACTACCTCATGCCGGTGTGTTTATAACACCTTTGACAAAGGAAATATACAAAGTGTATCTGAGTATGTTCAGTGAAGACAGTGCATAACGTTGAGAATTCAAATCATATTAGTTAGGTAGGTAGTCCCCACAACCTAATGGAAACAAAATACATGTACTGAAGTGGGACAGATACTTAGGACAAACACAAAAGATATTGAAATTGTTACCTAGTTGAACTCTTGGGTTGTTGTGGTTGGCGATACGGGAGGTCATCGTTCGTCTGGAGGAAAAAACAAGTTATAATTATGTAAAAGTTCAACCAAATGAGAGAAAACACAAGACAATGAAGAGAAAAGTACCTGGATACTATAGCTTTCGTACTCCTGAGGAGTTACAGATTGATAAATGTCAGATTGGGTGTTGTATTTATTTTTGGAGTAGGTAGATCCACGCACTGGCTCCTGCTGAACTATTTCGATTTGAGGTTTCTTCTCTTTGTAAGACGGTTGAGTTCTATACTGATTACCTCCTTGGGTGTTGTACTGAGCGTAGTCTCCTGAAAAACACGGAAGAAGTATGATGAAACGACAAAACTAGACTGAACACCATCAATTATAACATTTGACAGTGCGAACTCACCAATTTCTTTGTACAGATCAACATCGTCATCGTACAGTGTGTAGAACGGTGGGTCGTACTGCGAAGGGACATACCGTGACTGATTATAAGCTCTTGGTGGCGTTGTCTGCTGTTGGGTCGTTTGCTGTTCTACATACTGCTGCTGCGCTGGCGTAACGCTGGCTCTACACAAAACGCCATATAAAACCATGAAATGCAGTTTTGCACTGTCCAGACTGGCTGACTGTGCCAGTGAAGAGTCTTTTAGCGTTACCTCCTACCGATGACTAGAAGACTCGAATACTTTCTTTCAACTGTAGGTAAGTACCTTTTAGTGGTAATGCAAAATTAAATAGGAGTGTTGAACCCAATTAACCTGTTTCAAGGAAGTTCTTAAAACAAGCAAAATAATTGTGTATACGAGACTGGCCTTGAAAACAAGTTAAAACACCTTGTACACGTGCTGCATCCTCCAAATATGCTCTATCCCTCAGAGAGTATGAGGGAATCAAGGTTGGTTGATTGACATGTGTAATAGGTAGGTAGGTGGGGGTAGGGTTATGATTGTTGGTATCTGAGCTGCCCATAGAACCGTGGCACTCCTAATTCAAATTACCTCTGGAACATCGCGTTGAGTGCTTATTTTTGGATCTAGGGTTGTCTGAGGCACAATAGTCGATAGCTACCTGAATTTCAAATGTGCTGGAGTAGCACACCAGGAAGCTGAAACATCTCAGTGGAAAGGAACAACGAGAAAGTGAGCATTAAGAACAAGTGCAGTCAGAGGTATGTAGCTGTGGTGGAAAGTCTTACCTCATTCGTGTCAGAGCACGTTGTGTGTGACCTTTATCGCGCATGTCTGTGTCCTCGCTCAGTTCAGACTTGTTTCTGTTCTGTCTCTGTCTTGGTTTTTTGGCGATCACAGCGACAGACTCAGTCGACGAGTTGGGGTATGAGGGTGATAAGAGCATGGGCGTTTGTCGAGATGAGTTGGTGGCATAGGAAGAGGTGAATTTATGATGAGAGGGTGAAAGAGTGCTTGAGACAGTGGTGGGTGGGGGAAGAGGAGAGGTAGGCCGTCTCATTCGAACCCTACTGTTGTTGGGGGGTGATGGTCTTAATGTGGAGCTAGTGGGATCAACAGGTTGATAATGATTAGTATTTGAATACGCCACCGAAGGACGGTTACGTATTAATGTTGTAGAAGTAGTGGTAGAAGGGGAATCTAAACATTTTACTTTACCTCTTACAGTGAAGCATTTAGCAGGATGCGAAGTGGTAGATTTAATCAAATGGTTTGGTGTAGTATGTTCAGCTGGCTTAATGCTCTGAGTGTGTTTGGTGTTGGATGTTACGTGCTCCCTTGACACTGAAGAAGGTTGGGGTGAGCTTGAGTCATCTTCTGACTTTTCATTACTCTCACTGGCATTTTCGTTCTCAGGTTGTTCATCTTCTTCATCCTCGTAATCTTCATCATCACCTTCTTCTTCATCGTCATCATAGTACTCTTCACTGTCATCTTCATTTTCATCTTCATACTCTTCTTCTTGAGCATGGTTGTCAATATTTTGCAACCTGAATGGCTGCTTAGGTGGCTTTGGAGGTCGAGGTGGTCCAACTACGGTTGAATTCTTTTCTTTCTCTATCACGAAATCGTCAATGTACTCTTCATGGTTCCCAATCGAAGGTTTTTCTGTAGTAAACGTGTACAATGATGGATGTTTATATCGTCCACCATCGGTCGTCACTACTCCGTCACTTTGAGTGTGAACGTAGTACTGAGGTGAGTATGGATGTTCCGATGAGGAGATTATAGTATGTTTAGGAGTGGTTTCAGCTGGGTCGTACTTGACATGGTTTTGTTTACCAGTATTGTAGTAGTACTTGGACGTAGTATGCTCAGGTGAGTTGTTTGGTTCAATGAAATTAATAGGGCTCTGTTTCAAGGGGTACAGGCTCTTTGAAGAATTATTTTTAACGACATTCTGCGGTCCCGGGGTATTGTAGTTAGGTTCATTGGAAGTATCCTCCGACAAACTGTAGTCATCTTCTTTATAACTGGTATCTTGAGTGTACGACTGACCATGATTATATGGGGTCAATGAGTATTTGTTTTTCCCATCCTCGACTGAATGATAGTATTTCGGGGTTGTTATTTTTGGATAATAGTTGTCGCTATTTTGTGAAGATTCTTTGGAAGATGACGATGGAGAATATTCAAAATAAAGTTGTGAGGTTGTTGAAGGACCCCCAGACTGAGGATGGTCCCTCAGTTCGTCCAAGAATTTGTTAAAATCAAAATCGGGATTAGCAAAGGGGTTTTTCTCTTCAAAACTTTCAGATGCACTGTTGTAGAAGTTAGGGGGAGGATTAGGAAATTTAGGTCGAAAACTTTCGTTCGAGCTCTTGGACGCAGAAGCATTTTCTTTTGAATTACTTTTTTCGTTACTTGCACTTTCTTTGCTCTTTTGCTTTTCTTCATTGGTAGAATCTTCTTCTTCATCTTCGTCGTATTCGTCATCTGAATCTCCTTCTGTATCAGTACTATCCCCATTCTCTTCAATTGGCTTGGGCTTTGCATTTAAGGCGGATTCTTTATTTAATTGGAGACCTGAATCCTTGTGTAAACTACTGCTAGAATATACGTACGATGTAGGTTTTCTCTCAGGGGTATTTCGTATAGTGGATGAGTGGTGCGTGAGAGGGGGTCTTGTTACTTGTGATCTGTACGTAGGATTAGGCTTCCTAGGGGTGGATTCATAAGGCTGCTGGGTGGTCTGCAACTCTGTCTTAGTTTGGTATGGTTGGTACGCGGGAGGACCAAAACTGGGGCGGAATGTCGACTGTTTTGAGTGTACTATGTGATATTTGGACTCCACTGGAGCCGAAAACGACGGTTGATTGTGGTACATGTAGTAATTTGGCCTACTCGAAGTATCAATAGGGGAAGGTTGGGTTGTGGATGATACAAATTTATTACTTTTAGCGTCAGATGGTTCGAATTTGAACTCGTTAGGACGTCTGTGGGTGTGATACGTGGGCCTAGGCCATGAATTAGGGTGTGAAGACGAGTGAGGTGGGTGAGGAGGAGGAGGAGGAGCTGGTTGAGGGGATGGGAAAACTGAAGGAATCAACTGAGGTCGCCTGTGATGAATTATACGGGGCTGGTAAGAGCTCCAAGATATTGGAGAGCTATCGTACGATTCCGGCCTGCCATCCTGATGGCTATAAAGTCAAGAAAACGGTCAGAACATAGCTGCGGTCAAGGGAAGGAAAATCCACAAGGAAAAGGGGTGATATGATATGATGATATGAAATGAATGATGTAGAATAATATCACGTCTAATAAGTTAGGTAGGTAATATTTGGTTATAAATTAGTATAGAATGGGGAATCAAAAGAGACGGAACAAATTCAACATAACCACTCAGAAAAATTGAATGATACACAAAAAATTAATCACTTTTTAAAACTATTACTTATAGTATGCCCAACGGATGTTAGTGAGGATTGCTTCCAAAAGCAATTTATTAGGTACCAATATTTAAGATCTAGCGCAAAAAATATGTACAGCAATAGCTACAGGGCAACTTCTTTATTGCCTTTCACAAACTGGCAGAAAACTTGACGAACGACCGAATTGCAATTATTTACTTATTGTACGACGTGGAAATTCAAATCGTATTGTGTCAGGCTGTTAAATTTGTAATCTACTTGTTGAGATTCTGAAAATTGGAATAAATATTTATTTGAAATTAGTTTCGAGATAAGACAGTTTCTTTAATATATGAACGTTAGTATGATGATGAATAGAAGTATGAATTGGAGACGAGAGTGAGAGGCGGTATGTGACAGTAATCACCACATTTTCTGCCAGAGTTTGAGGATAGGAACTTTTGTGGCAAACGGAAATGTACACAGGGATGTAGCTGCAATCACACTATTTACAGTGACTTGGGTAATGAGTTGCTAATGCTGTCTGAGGAATGGAAATGGGAAGAAGGGTACGGCAGTGGAGTATTGTGGACTTTCGTGTATTTGTACCTCCTGGTCGGAGATTGTCGCTTAATTCTTCGGGTGGCGTTCGTAAGAAAGTTGTGGTCAGATTTGTCTTGTATCACATCCCCAGTAGGTTTAAGTCGGTTCAAGCTGGTTCGTCGTCAAACGAAGATGGAAACAGAGAAACAAAGTTTGATCATAACAACAGGATAACTAAGTCAATCGAAACACGTCCATGTTTGAAAGGGCTGTAGATTCTTGAAGCAGGTCACCTGCATTCGAGTCATTGGAAAAAAAGCAAATCGACAGTTCGAAGCAGCGTATATAATTTCCTCTAACCTTGTATACTGTTGCTGAGCTCCGTAAGACGCCACTCCCAGCTTGTCACGTCCAGGAACCTGCAAAAAGTGGCGTTGGCAAAAAATTACGTAGGTATATAAATACGCTCGAAAATAAGTGACCGTTTATTCAGGCGTTTTCATGTGTAAGACAATGGATTATGTGCAGCCAAGAAGTATATCACAAAAGAGGCACATGTTAGCGTACCTACACGAATTCGAGCTTTTATACAAAGCGGTTATTTAGCACGGTTCAGGTCAATATGATTAGTAATGAGGCAGTTGAGATGGATGGGGGGCGGTTAGAAATGATAAAAGTATTGCCAAGCAATATTTCGTCACTTAAGATCCCACATGGGCTAACTCACTTTTCCCAAATTTACAGGAGAGTCAAAAAACGTGTGCCTAATCTTGCTATAGACTTTTCTGCAATTTTGTTTTACGTTCATCCCATTACAAACTCGTATGGAGACCCAAGAATAGTAGAACGAAATTGCAGAAAAGTCTATAGCAAGACTAGCACACGTTCTTTGTCTCTCCTGTAAAGTTGGGAAAAGTGAGTTAGCCCATGTGGGATCTTAAGTGACGATTTGGTTTACTCGAAAGAAGTAACATTTCATTTAGATCGCAACTTGGAAAAATTAATTGAAAATAAAAATTTGTTGATTGAGGTAGGGTGAAAAAAAATTTGTCATTAATGATTACCGAACATGATATGTTTCAGGTCTTAATTACACCCGGTCATTTAGAGCGGGGGGTTCTTTATTGCCCATAAGTGCAAATACCACAGAAAATTGAGAGAGAACATGCAGCTCTTTCTATTTTCTCTGGAAAACATACCCACAATTGAGACGATGAATTTCAAGAAACTGCTATTTTACAACCTGACTTACCTTATTATGTGACAATACCAAAGCTGGGAATGTCTGATCAATGAATGAAAAGGCAATGTTAATAGGGTGAAAACCAAAGTTAAGACGAATGGGCTGAAAAATCAATGAGTAGAATTCTTATGATTAAGTGAGCTGTTGATCTTGGAACTACAGTGATATTGAGCAGACAATGATGTGAAGAATTCAAATTAAGCCAATAAATTATATTATGAACTACGAGTGGAGTGAATTGAACTATTATGCTGAACCATCAATAACATGTACCTGTATAACTGTGGTTAAATGATTCTTTTTCCCCCGTTAAATATGCTTTAAAAAAATTAAACCAGGCTAGTTATTCAATTTGATTCTAACATGTTTGAGACAAGGTGGTTCAGAATGTTTGGCAGCGGTCAGCAATTGGATATTTCAACAGGCAAGTGACCATTGATTGGGTTAGTGATGGTGGGTGGTTGGTATTATGTACAAGTTTGTAGAAGGTACCGGAATGGCGTTAGAATGTGTGGACAAGCCGTCCCTGTCGCTCTGGACCTGTCCAATGGCCTGCGGTTGCCCTCTGTAGACCCTTTGTTGTCTGTCCGAGTCGAGCTCTTCCACTGGCAGTTGCTCTTCTTCTGTATAAAGATCGTGCTACGGAAGAGAAAAAAAAAAGTTGAACACCTTGATGAAACCACAAAAATGCTGGATGAGTCCAAGTTTATATGAAGTTCTGCACTTCAAGTAATTGGGAGAGGGTTGCACTAGAAATTCCACTCAAATGAGGAGGATTTTAACTCGAATTGAAGTGACTAGAGCCTCGGTTTTTACATCGGTTTGTCTTCTGCCGTTGTAAACAAGTGCCCTAATCAGGTAGAGTAGAACTTGTTATGATAATTTCGCTCGGTTTTTTTTTCTTTTTCATTAACATTTTGGGGTGAATGGGGTTTAGGATTCTAATAGATTCTCACCTTGGGAATCTGCTGCTGGATAATGCGCTCTCTCTGTGGCTGAGAGCTTTGTCGCTGCCTTGTTTCGGGCTGTACTTGCTGTACTTGCTGGCTTGCTACTGTGCCTGGTGCACAGCCAACATTCCTCGGCCAATCGCAAGTCTGCAGTTCATGGCTGATAAAAAAACAAACAATACACTCGTTTAATCACCTATATGTTTACATAACATTTTACAAATTAATAACAACTGTTCGGTCATCTGTGAGACAGAAATATGTGTTGATTTTAGAATTGATTATCCATACAAATTATGAAGGTACCACTATACTACAGAAAGGGACCTTTAATCGACCCCGTTCCAAAAAGCGGACCCTTAGCTTAACTCTCGTTCGTAGCTGGAAACTAATGCTTTCGAATACTTCTGTAACTGGATATGATATTAGACAGGGGTTCAAATAATTGGCAATATTTACTCATTATTTAAAAAAATTAGATGGACAAAATAATAACCTATTGAGAATAGTAGGCACCTTCCAAACTTTCGATAATTAGGAAACTACATTATCTCCGTCTTCAGCTGAATGATGACCCGCTTTAGGTACATTTGTTTCACTGATTTGTAGCCAAGAATTTGAGTGAGTATCTGTTACCTGTACATAAGTCCTCCCGTGCAGGACTCGAGGAGAGCACCCCCGAAGACGCAGACGTAGTACTGTGTGCAATCAGTTGGGTGAGCATAGTAACCGAATTCTTCTGGGCAGTCGAAGTCTATTGGAGTGCCGCCTCCACTGCTGCTGCTGCTGCTGGCCTGTGGTGACCTCCTCTTGGGCGATCCGCTACCGCTCTCTCCTCCTGTTCAGAGGAAAAAGAAGAAAACATATGAGAGAAGTTATCATAATTTAAAAATGACCTACTATATAAAATTACAAATAAAGTCCGTCGAGTTAGATGTACAATAGTACAATGGTTTCTATATGAGTCAATAGAATATATCTGGAGAGGATGGGAGTCCATGTGATGAGCCATGCGTTGCCAAGCAATCTGGATGTCAAAAATAAAAAACATCCTCTAAGCCATAGGTCACATACATATAGATTAGTTGGACAGAGGGTTTATGAAAAGTTCTATCTGTCCAACGAATCCATAACATATTATGTATGTGATCTGTGGTTTGGGCAACGTATTGCTCCCATCCTCTCCTGAATAGGTATATCAGCCGGAGTCAATAAAGATTTTAACAAGGACATGTTTTTGGGTAGGGCGTCAGTCTGAAATTCGCGTCATACGACACTCAATACTAATAAACAAAACAAAAAAATCACAGTCGTGCATCATGGCTATAAGATCGAATTTACGAAGTAATAACTGGTTATATGACATATAACCATTACTTAACATGTTCTTCACAATTTTGGTATAAACCCAGTGAAATGGAGACATTTTACATTGTAAACTGGGTTTATACCAAATTTTGTCTCCCTTTCCCGCCTAGTAACACCTCAACTATCAGATTATCAAATATCGCAATTCTGATTTCTCCATCGTGTCCTTAAAAAACCTTTAAAATGAGGTGTACTTGTCAGACTGTTTCATTTTTGGAATTTATGGGTAATCTTCCCCTCCCCCTTAAAGCCCCCTCAGACTGGCCCAATTCTGCCCATCGATAACTTAGCGTATCGATTGCCAAGGCAGTCGTAAAAATGTGGCTTTAGATACAGCACGAATACTCCATCACCCAGTAGTAAGTTATTCAAGCTCGTTATGAAAGTTTGCATTTATAAAAATATCGAACCCCTGTCTTACATCAAGTCTCTCAATGCCAGGGTCATTTGTACAACAAAAAATTAGCGACAAGATGAAGGATTTTTCAACGTGAAGATGTAAATGAATGCAAAATGAAGGCGGGGAATTCCAGAGGCTTATTAAAACCCGATCACCTAGCCAGCCAGCCCTCTGACGTCATAGGCTCTTAGGGCATAGGCTGTGACGTACTAGTTACCCTCCTGCTAGCCGTCTGACGTCATACGCTCGTGCGTCATAGGCTCTGACGTACTTGTTGGCCTCCAGCCAGCCGTCTGACGTCATACGCTTGTGCGTCATAGGCTCTGATGTAGTGGCCCGCCTATGACGCACGAGCGTCTGACGTCATACGCTCGTGCGTCATAGGCTCTGACGTAGTGGCCCGCCTGTCGCTTGTGTTCTGACGTGATCTGAGGGAAAGGGTGAATCAAGGAAACAAATTTTTCCCGTTTCAGTTTATGTGCCAAAGCAAAGACATGAAAATGTCAAAAGAATGTCAACTCCATCCTGTTGTTGATACAGTCGAGAATTAAATGCTTGCATACGAGAGTCTGCAACACATTGGGACATTTTATGTCTTTAAAGAAGTGATATGTTTTCTGTATTGTTCATTATCTCCTTTGGTTGAAAAACCTTTGTCAGTTTGGAGGGTTGTAGGAGGCGGTAAGAAAAGAAGAAGTTTTTCCGAGCTTTCGGCTTTAATAAGCCATCTTCAGGGGTAGGTAGGTATTGTTTCCTCAACTCGGTCTCTTTCGTTCAGTTCGAACGAAAGAGACCGAGTTGAGGAAACAATACCTACCTACCCCTGAAGATGGCTTATTAAAGCCGAAAGCTCGGAAAAACTTCTTCTTTTCTTACCGCCTCCTACAACCCTCCAAACTGACAGAAGTGATATGGTTAGGAAAATCGAGAGCTATCCAACGAGTGGTGAACGATTTTTGTACGATGATAACTGGCGAAGATAAAGTTCCGTAGCAACGAATCGGTTGTAAGCGAAAATCATCAGAAATTTTCGTGACGATTTCGTGTAACGTTTTTGTGTAACGTTTTTCGAGTTATGTGCCAGAGTAAAGACATAAAATGTCAATAATAAAACCTGTAGGTAGGAACATCATTTGTGGTTGCGTTCGAAAAATTACTGGTACTTGTTCCGATTCTAATTTAATTATTAATGTACGGCCCAAGGATGTTTGAATTCACAAGGACACTCTTTCTCCACTCATGAAAACCACATCTTGCCCTTGGACGGTAACTATTACGACGCCTTATACGAACAAAGTCATAAATTACTGAAGTTTAAAGTTGGTGTCACGTCCCAATGTCACCGTACGAGTAGGTTGAAAGGGATTTCTATCTGTAATGTAGATTTTAGCAGAAACCCTTGAGTTTAAAATATAATCAGTAGGGATCAATATTTCTCTCGTATGAAATACTTCCAGATAAAAGCGAATTAGGCTAATCGAAATGTGAATAGTGGAAAACTACAATACCTAGTAAGTATAATAAAAGGTTTAGAAAATGGATCTTGTAGTAAATTGACTCGTATGTGTAAAGACTCCTTCATTTTGAAATAATTACAATCATCCTTGGAGTATGTACATTGGGTACATAATCGATCCTCAATGCCCCTCAACCCAAAGGTGGCCATGACACATGGTAACATAATTTAAGTTATTATAATTATCACTCTTAATAAAACTGGGAAACAAAGCATTGAAGTCCTCGAGCAGGTTTTCTAAGGAGGGGTCATCCTACCTCAAAAACACATTCTTGCAACGACCAGTTAATATTAATGCGCAGCTTGAAGGAACTACGAGCCGATATAAATATTATATGCAGTTTAACTTGAACTAAACTGAAAGTAAAACACTAGTATTTTATGCGTCGTGATACCAGTCAGGGAGTGCACATAGATCAATACAGCTAACATGCAAATGGGATAAATATTGTAAGCTTTCTCATCTTCAAATTACAAAAACTACTAAATACATAGTCTTACAACAGACATGAAACATTTTCTCTAAAGGAAATTCTGAAATAATCATTAAAGGCGTAAATCCAAGAAATGAATGTTATTGTTAAAGCTGAAATCTGCCCAGCAAGAAACAACGTGGCGGTAAAAGCAAAGGCTATGAGAGGCGGCCAATTCGTGTTTTTCGATTTGTTTTTGCCAAATGAGCCAGATAACTTATGCCTTCTTTAACCCAAGCCTCATTTCAATTATTACAACAAAGGGCGCAAACAAAGCAAAATAATTTGTTAATTGGTCATATTTGGCGTTGAACTTGCAACACGAATCTGGACGGTTTTTCATTTCAATGTATGCCAAAGTCCAGGAAGTCATGGCAAGGGACATCACGAATCTTAGTCTTTTCTTCCACTGATAAACGGGAATAGTTGAGTTTGATGAAATCTACTGAATTATTCATCGTCGAAAACAGAAAAACGAGGATTTGTGACAACAAATGGTGATGCATGAGGAACGTTAACAGTTTCAACCGGGTGCAATTAAATAAATACGCGGATAACTTCTTTCAAATAGCACATTTTAATGTTTACTCTCTGATTGATCAATCTTTCCTGTTTTGCGCTCTCTGATTGGTCTATCTCACAGGCCCGCCATTGAAACGACATTAAAACCGATAATTGTCAGGCAGAAGTCATGAGGAAATATGAGGTAAGGGAGGGGGACATGAGCAGTTGCTCCAAAGCGCAGTTGTGATTGGTCAGGTTGGTCCTTCCCTCCAGGTGCTCAGTGCGGCTCTCAGGTACCTACTCTTCAAATGGGATGGGATTTTGTTATTTATTTTTGGTTTATTCTGTGGAGTTGCACAATGTGCAATGCACATGCACCTATGCTCCTATCTGTAGCCTCCACTGCATGATGCAATCAAGAAACATCTTGTTAGCCATCAGAGGAACAAGTATTCGTTCCCTGCAGGTTCTTGCAGATTGTAATTGGTTATTGGATTCTCCTAGTAGGGAGTATCAAATCAAAAGAATATCATATTAATTGCAAATCGAATGAACATATATGTTGATATATGTTGCCGATTTAATATCGAAAGAAATTAATTTAATAAATGTTATGAGAAAACAAATTAGTTATCTACCTACTTACTATAACGACTTTTACTCTTACTCTAAAAAGAGGCATTCAAAGGAACCCGAGCTACAAAAGAATTTCTCACTCCGTTCTGTAGGAGAGGAATTTTTCTTTTGAAACAATTATAGTTCAGATGTCTTCATATCAACTTAGAAATACGCGAGTAAAGAACCCCTCGTTTAGTTTATTTCTGACGACCCTAAAACCTGTAGCTCGTAATTACGGATTTTTCTGATCATCAGGATAAGAACCAGATATTAGGGTAATAAAAAGGATTTTTAGGTTTTGATCAATTAAAATCGAGTACCTACTGTCCAATTACAATCTCTCACAACCTTCGTTATTCGAGTACCTGCTGGATAAATAAGAGCTAAATTATATGAAGGAGAGCAAGGAATTGTGCAAGTGCCGTTCGGCCTTGATATTCTACGTACGTATGTTAATTTATTCAGTAAAGAAATTAGTGCCTACTAATTCTCCGAGGAGATTGGCTGTTCTTCCTATTTCATTGAAATCCCTATTTTTTTCCTTGTAATACAGTGAACGGAAGGTCTATTTTGATTACAGGCCCCCGGAGCAAGGACACAACGCGCCAGATCCCTTCTCTCCAAATGTTGTAAATCTCTCATCTTCCCAATTATTCTGCGAATCAAATCTGATACTTTATCATTCATCAATCCGCCCGCAATACTGAGTACCTACCTGGTTATTACGAGCTAACTCCGCTGCGGAGATATAAAATGTTGCAATTGACGGCGAGTCTGACCTCGCTCTACAGCACGTTTTTCCCTCGAGAACTGCCCTTTGACCAGAAGATTGACCCGAGGACGCGCCCGGGATTTACCTACTTACCTACTGGAATATACAAAATACAGTCCGAGATATCAAGCCATCAGCCATCGAACGCAGATCGTACACATGGACAACAGTTACTCACTTCAGTTGACAAAGGCGAATTAGTATGAGTCAGGTGGACATGTGGAAGAGCTTTCCTACGTTTTGTGTATAAAACTTATAATAACTTTGTGTATTATATATATGTACTTCATCGAAGACTGCAGAATTAAAAAGGAGGGTGCCAGTAGGGAAAGGTCGTGTACCTTGGGCAGTTTTTTTTTCAAATCTGATTTTGGGCATGTCAACGCAATGTAAAACACGTGATTTTTTATTGTACCTCCTCCTTGTAAGCTTTCTATTTATTCTGGAAATTTAAAAAATTCTAATTAGGTGATGTTTGGTTATTTTTCTTTCAAAAAACTGATTTTCTGCCCAAGGTACAATCAAGGGTTGTACCTTGGGCACCCTTGATTATACCTTGGGTTTGCGTTTTCTCAGTTGTGAAATAAAAGGAAAAGTGGGAAAAAAATCCCCAGTCATGCAGCATGACTATAAGAGCGAATTTTCGAAGGAGTAATTAGTTTTATGTAAAACATCTTCATTAAAGAACATGATTGCCATGAAGAACATCTCCAGTAACAACCACGTTTCTTCATCTTCAAAGTGCTCCAATTTGAGAGCGGAATAACATATCGAAATTCGGACTCCCCCATCTTATTCAGCGTGTAAAAACCTTAAAAATGAGGTGTCACTTGACAGACCGTTTCATTTTTGAAATTTATCGGTGAACCTACCCCCCCCCCCCCCCCACATCCCCAAAACCCCCCTCAGGTTTTGGACATTACAACGCTGAACACGACGGAGAAGTGAGAATTGCGATATCGCATTACGTCATCAGATTAGAGCAGATTAACCATGAAGAACGTATTCTTCACCTTCAAAGTACTCAAGTTTGCGAACGAAATTAGGGATCGCAATTCTGACTCCCCCATCTTATTCAGCGTGTGAAAACCTTTAAAATGAGGTGTCACTTGTCAGACTTTCATTTTTTGAGTGACCCCCCCCTCCCCCTCCACCCAAACTCGCCAAACCCCCCTCAGCTTTTGTACATTTCAACGCTGAACACGATGATGAAGTCAGAATTGTGATATCGCATTCCGTCATCAGATTAGAGCAGAATAACCACGAAGATCATTTCAAGTAAAACCACGTTTCTTCATCTTCAAAATGCTCCAGTTTGGAAATGAAATGAGATATCGCAATTCTGATTTCACCATCGAGTTCAGCATGAAAAAACCTTTAAAATGAGGTGTCACATGTCAGACTGTTTCAAATTTGGACTTCATGGGTAATTTCCCCCCCTCAAAACTCCCCTACACCCCCCTTAGAGTGGCCCGATTCTGCCCATCTTCGAACTTAGCCTGTCGATTGCCAAGACAGATTTTGTGTGCAAATTTGAACTTTTTATCTCAATTCTATCGAGAGTTATCGTCTGGAATGACACATACATAAATACATAAATATATACATATGATTTTTTGTGTCTTTTGGCAGTGAATTCAGGATGGTCTCACAGACAGGATTTTGGTATACAAATTTTGCGGAATTTCGAGTTTTAAAAATTTTGGACCGAGAACAATAGCTTCCTTTTCTTCGAAAATTCGCTAAAAGGTTCTCAAACATTTTCCGTAAACTTTTATCTCAAAATAAAGCATTGGATTGAAAGAGAACTTACATTGCTGCTATTTACTAGTCTTTGGAATAAATTTAACTTGCAATAGAAATTTTGAATTTCATAAGCGAAACATAATATTGTTTACAACAAAGTCTACTGTTTTATCACAATAGTCGAGAAAATTAAAATGTAAGTATAGTTAGAAGGAGAAAAACTCTGCAAATTCTTGACACAACGGTTCATTATCTTCTTTGTACAGATCACACTTCTGTCTAGATCACTAAGTCTAAATTTCTAGATCCGAAAGGTTAGATTAATTATTATTATCAATTATCACTAATTATTAACAATTTTATCAAGTACCTAGTGAAAATTATTATAATTTATTGTTAGGTATTGATAATTCGTATTTATTATTAATAATAATTATTATTAATTATGATTAATTAATACGATATAATTCTGGGGTTTTTAATACTACGTCGGTAATAATTTTTCTATAAACCAACAAACATTCGAAATTACCTTCATTTCCGTAGCACGAAACGCACCTCAGAACAACAAACTCGACATCACTTAAGCCATATGATGTTCCAAAGAGCTTGTTAGTATGAAAATGGACCTGTATTTCAACAGTTTGAGTCAAGATCGTGTTGTGAGGCACAATTTTTGCGCCGTCATTGTGAACGAACGGCTGGTCGTACAAAGCTGCGGATGGTCTTAAAAAATTCTACGGAACAAACTCTATCTAAATATGAAATAAAAAACATACCGTTTGATGGGAATTTTTCGAGATATGGAATTTTCAAAATTTCAAAATTCGTTTTGAACCCCTTCCCCTTGACCTAGGGTTATGAAAAGTTTCGAGGACCATTGTGGGGCTGGTCCAAACCCAGAAACCAAATTTCGTAATTTTAACTCAACGCTAACTGGGCAAAGTGGCGCGGACGGCGGACGGCGTACGGCGGACGGCGTACGGCGGACGGACGGATTTTGGTTTATTATCTTCGATAATGAACCATTGGAATCGCCCAAAGAAAAAAAAATTTTAACCCCCCCTCAAAATTTGTTGGTTTACGTTTCAAGATACGTAGATTCAGAAAATCGAATAAAAAAAAATCCGTCCGTCCGCCGTACGCCGTACGCCGTACGCCGTCCGCCGTCCGCGCCACTTTGCCCAGTTAGCGTTGAGCTAAAATTACGAAATTTGGTTTCTGGGTTTGGACCAGCCCCACAATGATCCTCGAAACTTTTCATAACCCTAGGTCAAGGGGAAGGGGTTCAAAACGAATTTTGAAATTTTGAAAATTCCATATCTCGAAAAATTCCCATCAAACGGTATGTTTTTTATTTCATATTTAGATAGAGTTTGTTCCGTAGAATTTTTTAAGACCATCCGCAGCTTTGTACGACCAGCCGTTCGTTCACAATGACGGCTCAAAGATTGTGCCTCACAACACGATCGTGACTCAAATTGTTGAAATACAGGTCCATTTTCATACTAACAAGCTCTTTGGAACATCATATGGCTTAAGTGATGTCGAGTTTGTTGTTCTGAGGTGCGTTTCGTGCTACTGAAATGAAGGTAATTTCGAATGTTTGTTGGTAGGTACTTCTTTTATAGAAAAATTATTACCGACGTAGTATTAAAAACCCCAGAATTATATCGTATTAATTAATCATAATTAATAATAATAATTATTAATAATGAATACAAATTATTGATACCTAACAATAAATTATAATAATTTTCTCTATGTACTTGATAAAATTGTTAATAATTAGTGACAATTGATAATAATAATTAATCTAACATTTAGGATCTTGACATTTAGACCTAGTGATCTAGACAGAAGGGTGATCTGCACAAGGAAGATAATAAACCGTTGTGTCAAGAATTTGCAGAGTTTTTTTTTATTCGATTTTCTGAATCTACGTATCTTGAAACGTAAACCAACAAATTTTGAGGGGGGGTTAAAATTTTTTTTTCTTTGGGCGATTCCAATGGTTCATTATCGAAGATAATAAACCAAAATGAAATATACTTAACTAGGTAATAGAAAAGTAAACTAAAATAAGCATTTGTTACTGAATAAGCCAATTAATAACTTTTTGTAATTTTATCTCGTAATGTAGCTAATAAACATTGATCCCATCAAAAGTAATGTTAAATTGGATCTTACCTCGCCTGTGGACAAGAGGTTGGGTTAATATTTTTATAGCATCTACAACTCTCACTCTATAAACGTCTTTAATCGAAGGAGTTTCTTCTTTCGTAAAAATTTCACAGTTGTTTAGTCGTTGTGGTTAGCTTCAAGCACCTTGCCCACGTAAAATTTGAGTAGGTTGGCGTCGAGAAAGATACTAGAACCCGTTTGCCAATATTTTCTGCTGGATTGGTAAAATCCCACTCTTCCTCGATCTATGTATCCTGAGCTTGTGCCTCCTGATCTTCCGCTATGCTTTCTGTGAGATAGTCTTTCATCTAGCCATCATCTCGTTCACTAGACGAACCACACTTATCATTTTCTTCTTCTGAACTTTCCTCTTCCATCCTCTTCTTTGATCTCTTTCTATGCCTATGCTCTTTCGTACACCTAGTCTCCAAGTTCGTTCTTCACTTGGGGATATTTCCAACGTTTCTAAGCCACGTGTAGGACCTTACCCATAATTGAGGATTCAAATGCTCGACACCAGGACCTTGATCGTGCATTTCCGGAATTAGGTCACATAACGAAAACTCAATACCTACGCACACTGTGCAAGTGGGCTACTGACACCTATCTCACTTATGAACGAATATACCGACGCAGGCCTTCGTCCTCGCGAACCTAGCGGTCCTGCTCCTGCGTAGGTTGGTTGGTCCCTCACGTAGCGTTTGGATCAGGAAGTGACCTTGACGTTCCTTGGATCCGTTGTCCAGTCGATCTTGAGATATTGAATTTAATTACGTTAAAGGAGACCGACTTTCAAGAACAAGGAAGGTGTGGCCGTTAATAAGGTTTTTCGTATGGGAAGCTGCCAACAACCTTCTTCGTCTATAACTCCATAATTTACCTCTCAGTCACACGAGTGGGACACCTGTTCGATTCTATACAACCCAATAATAATGTGAATCAAGAAATAATATGAATCATGATATAATATGATTCAAGAAATCTGTGTGTGTGGAATCCCTCAATGCCTGTATGCAGATATTCACTTTTTTTTTTTTTTTAATGGTTAGATGTACTGGCTCGAGCAGGAAGTACGGTTTTATGACTCGCAATAAACCGAATGTAATCGATTTAGTTCAAATCTTGGTATTACGAGGGACGTCCAGAAAGTCAGGTTACAAGGGCTCTGTAGGACGAAGGGAATTTTGTTTTTCAGAGTTGTCACCACTGGTAGGTAGAGAGATTTCTAACGGTCAAAACGCCTCAGTCCGTTAGAAGTGTCGTTGCAGCAGCCAAACAGTTTGTCCTCTAATCGCCTACAGTAGGTGTGAAATACGCTCTGTTATACTCCTGAATCAAAAAGGCAGTCTCTACAGTGGCGCCATACCCACTCACCATCAACCAAAAAATGCAAAGTCCAATTTTCAGAGATCATGCTACCTATCTGTCTTTTGGGACCGGAAAGTGATATTATTGGTAGAATGTATGCCTGAAGGAACCACCATAAATGCAGCTGCATACTGTGAGACACTCAAGAAGTTGGAGAAATAGTCAAGGACAAAAGGAGAGGAATGCTGACCCGTGGTGTGTCACTCCTTCATGACGAGGCTTTACCACTTGCCTCACCCAGGACCTGCTTCTTTCATTTGAGTGGGATCTTGTGACCCACCGGACCTGGCGCCATCGGATTATCATCTTTTCAACAAATTGAAGGAGTTTTTGGGTGTACAACGATTTTCAAATGACGAGGAGGTCCAAAATGCTGTTGAAAAATGGCTTCGGGAGGTGGAGCGGAAGGTATACGACGATGGTATTAAATTTTTAACAAATTTTGTAATCTTACTTTCTGGAGTTACAGTAAGAATCTGGACTTTCCTCGTCGATACTGAAGGCCAAGTAATATGGAAGGTTTTAGTTTAACAACTGAAGTGGAAACAAAACATCACCATTAGCTTACTTGAGTTTGAGCGTTTTGAAAATATTCAAGGTTCCACCAACATCACTGAGGATATGACATCCGAAGGAAAAAGATCATTTTTCAATCGTAGTACACACTCTACAGTGATACCATTCAGAACTACCTTATTGTCGAGAGAATCGACCCATCATGGAACGACCATCACAATCCGCCCAATAACACCAACTCGCGACGTAAGTAAAATACACAACACCATTACAGACAAGGTATGAGTATTCGGGGAAACTACGTGCAACTATTCATTCGCCTTCGAGCCAAAGCTAATGTCCAGGTGAAGGACATCATCAATGGAATAGTATTAAGTATCTCACCAAGATGACTAACTGCATTTTCAAACAGCGCAGAGTAATACCTGAAACAAACAAAGATTTATATTAGCCAAAGGTTTTTTGAGCTGACACACTCAACATACATGGATATAAATCGTGTACTCGACAGTTATGAAGGATGAAGTTATGAATGTTATAATTTGCCAATCAACACAAAGAGTTTTGCAATCATTTTTCAGAATGATAAGTACGCTGACCAACCAACTAAGCCATTATAATTATTGTATGTGACGACTCGTGAAAGCGGCCATAGTTCATAGTGCACTCTGGACGCATTTCTGCTTACGTAAGAGAACCATTGAAAATTACCGTAATCTAGGAACGCGGTAGCGTTCTGCCTCGCCAAGCAAATAACTTGAGAAGAACAAATGGTACTGAGTGTATGTTTACCGGACGTCAGAAATGTGGATAATAGAAAGCCCTGAAAGTTTCAAGTCGCTAAGTCTAAAGGGAGACGAGTTATATGACTTCAAACACCCGGTTAGTCGCCCTTACCTTGTTCTGCTTCTTCTTCTCCTCCTTGTTCACACAGGCAAGGCTAAAGCCTCTCCACCTGCACCATTGACTTGAAATATTGCATAGAGCTTCGCCTCAGCTTCTGACAGAGCTTTTAAAAAGATTTAACCCATTATCCCGAATTTGTGTTGCAGCTCCTACCAAATCTCGGAGCTCGGAGGAAAAAACTCTGATGCATCTTGCTCGTTGTTACCTCCCATCAGCCTTGACTTTGGACGAGGTCGGTCGGAAGACAAAAAAAGATGAGGAGTTGAAAGAGGCCAGCTAAGCTTATCAAGTTCAAAAGCATTCAGAGTGAGATCTCAATGGTTGGGGATGTGTTCCTGAGAAATACAAGAATTATTCCAGAATCCCTCCGATCGAAGAGGGTGGCGTAGGAGTCTGAAAATGTGGTTACTGTGGAGTCGCAGGATGGTATCGGACTGACCCGTGATTCAAGTTGTTTCAAACCCTACATTCTTCCATTGCTTGAGGATGTGAAAGACTCCAGTCCTGTGCTACCACATAGTTTGGAGGAGTCTGCTGTTGGATCTCCTCAGTCAGTTGGAGGCATGAAGGATTTCCCAACACCCAGAGTGACTCCAGAGGTTCCAGCTATACCAACTACGCCAGCAGCTCGGCCTAATAGAAACAGGGTGACTCCAACATGGCTACGTGACTATGAATTGGGATCTCCTTGTAATCAAACTCTTCTATTCACTATTTTTTTCTCTTCTATCTGTAAACAAGATAAGGGATGTAGCATGGAGCATGGATATCAGTAGGGAGGAGGATGTTTGAAGAGGAAGATGGATGGATTGATTCTGAAAGTGTTGAAAAAGGAGATTATTAGAGGATTATGTTTATGGATGAAATGTGCATTTCATGTAACTTTATACCTACAGTTTTGATCAAGAATTATATTCGTTATTCATAAAACCGAAGTTTCACTAGATAGAATCCTACACCTATCCCAACCCAAAAAAGTTTTAGAAACAAAAACAGAAATATTAGGCTAATATTGTCCACTTTGACGAGTCTACAGCCTCGTGGGTAACAAGACCAATTGACTCGAAATTTTGTACAGACCTTTTGTATAACATGGCCACGTGCCATTTGGAAGATTTAACCCATTATCTCAACCCACGAAAATTTTGGAAACCAAAAACTGAAATTAAGGCTAATTTTGGCGACTTTGACGGGTCCACTGCCGATCAACTTGAAATTTGGTGTGGATCTTCTTGGTGTAGATTTCAAGTTTCAAGTCCCCCAAAAAACACTCGCAAATATCATTCTACAGCAGCCGAAAAAAGTTATGATGTACTTTCCACGCCCGCCTTAAAGAGATGCCTTAACCACTTCACAAGCACCTTACCCGTTTCGAAATCTCCCCTTGGCGCCATGGCGAGACGTTTTTATTACTACACATCTACGTATTGGATATTTGCTGTAGAATGATATTTGCGAGGCGGGAGATTTACACGGAGTGTTTTTGTGAAGGGATATCACATTAGATGATGATAATTGTTACCTCGATGATGATAATTACTGACTTGAGATGACAACACAGCAGGTTGGTAAGTTTTTAGATTCTTACTTGAGTAAAACATCGAAGTGCGTTAGAGCGGATTCGTACGAGCGGATCAGGTGAGATGAAAGACCTTGCGCAACCTGTTACAACGACCTTGCTCGGACAACGCCCAAATAAAAGCGACCGACCTCTCCTGAGGTCCCTTCCTATATATAAATTATGGGTTGCAAGGTAGTGTCAGGTAGGTACGTGAAAGCCTCTCTGAGGAATCAGGATATCATTGCCGAAGTACATTTCAATTACCTTGTGAATTAATAGATGACGTATGATTGAAATATGTTTCTCCCAATAACATGCTGTGCATCCTACGCCTAAATCAACTTTCGTCAACCAGAATAACTCAAAGTAAAGTAATGTGAGCAAATATTTCTACACATATGAAATAGGTAAGTAGAATATATAGACATCTACTTCCAATCTTTGCGACGTTTTTTTAAGTTTAAAAATATGTATATGTTGAACGGATTTACAACCAATTTTGCGTACCACAGACTCCAGTTTATAAATTAGACAAGTAATAGGAATTGCGAAATATACAGTAGAGATGGAACCAATATCGACGGTTCCTTCTTGATTACGGTTGGAACTGTGTTCCACAACGCTCGTTGACCATCCACCTTTCGACTTGACTTTAAATTCTGTTTGAAACCCCACTGTCAACTTGGCTCCGTCCCTCCGTTTCTAATATTCCAAGCCTCCTACAAGTGACTCAGAAGCTGTATAAGAGACATCATTTCCAATTCACAATCACCATTGTCAATTAAAATTTCCGCCCAACCATCTGATTCGTCCTAAGAATCGTTAGCAAAATCGTTAAATAGCAATAACAAATACATTGTAGGTACCTACTATTAAAAAATAAACCAAAAAACCAAATGAAGGTAAAAAGCTCTTAAAAATATATATATAAAATAAAATCAGTCAGCGAAATAAGATCTGCTTTAGGTAGGTTCCAAAACGTTTATAGCTGGAACACAGATTGACGCATGCACTACTGCGCATGCTCGGTTCAACCGTATTGACTGGCTGGAACAAAGCTATTGTTTCGATGTACGGAGTAGGTATTTCTTTCAAAATGCACGAGTTTTTATCACAATTCCCAATCACAACTTCTTCTGTTTGTCTAATCGGTTTGTTTTCACACACTTTTGTTAAAAAAGTTGGGTGAACTCGAGAAAATAGTTTGATTGGGCACCCAAAACAGGGATGTACTGTGGTGAAACTGGATGTGTACAGTGAGTAGGTACCGAAATCCTGTCGCACTATAATAGTCCTATACGACTATAGTGCGACAGGATTCCGTTAGAAGGTGCTGTGGATTACCCCAAAATTGGCTTTGGATCGCCCCATTTCCACTAGTTGTGTGACAGATTCCACGAGCTAAAGTGCGGATTTCTTTTCTGTTTTTCTTTCTCAAGATTATTATTTTTTGCGTTGTTTCAAGGTACCCCTTGTGCTGTTTCATTGTGCCCTTATATCGAATGGTACGCTCATTTTGGCCAAAAAAGACGATGTGGGAAGTTGCCGTGAGACCCTCGATATAATGTATAAAATAATGGTTGACGCATTTCTATCACAGATTAGATCCTAAAGTAACAGGGAAAAGTAATAAAAGTTGAAAATAGTCTCACGAGCTAAGTTTTAGGCAAAACCAACATTAAACACAAATTTTATGTTTCATAGTACCTCACGTTCCCCTACGTACAAACTTTTCAAGCTCTTGAACTGAATATTTGAGATTTGTTGTTGGTTTATTTCGGTGTCTATTGGAGAAAGAAGAATCTGATTCTTCATGTTATGCATTATGATATAGGGTCTATATTTACCACATCGTGGGTTAGGAATGTCAGCGAGGTAGTTGAACGAAAGGGCGAAGGCACCTCGCTCAAACTGAAATGCCACATTATTATGATAGAGGTTAAACAATTCCGAGTGTTAATGAAGAGGCGAGAGGGAGTGTAGTAGACCTCAGAATTCTATAATAGTGGGTTTAGGAAGACCGAAGACAGGCGGGTGGGGAAACATAGGGAACGCGACGGGATACATCTTGTTACGAAACTAACATCCTACGGTAGGTAGGATTCCTACCTAATTTAGAAGGAGAAGAGCCTGTGGGCTTGTGGAATGGAGTTCTGTTTATTTTTGGAATTATAATCTCCGTCTGACCTGAGCTCTATCCTATAAAGGGGAAATAGTACATGGCGGAGGTTATTAGACTGTCAAGGCCGTCTCTCATGGGGTCAAGGACGGACGTCTTCACGTCTATGAATTCTCCGGAGTTGCACCGCATGTAAAACCGGTTATCCAATGTAGTTGCGTAATTGAGCGGTGATGGGTCATCGAGGCTTATTCTGATCTTATGTCAACATAAGTGTGACCCGGACACTCAGTGTTTATTCAATCGGCGGGGGCTGCATGCATATCAACGAATACGCGAGCCGAACTATACACTATACATCTGCGTATCTACAGGTATAGCAGGTCTGCATATATGCATTCGATGATGTATCATGATGATACCTATATCATTCGATGATCTACGGAGAGAAGGAAGTTTGGAATAAGGCTGCAAATTCTTCCACAACGGTTTGCTCAGACATACTTCCACAACGGTTTGAAAGAACATATGTACGTGAAAAGAAATGATTACCTGTGCTCGATTTACGACTTAATCCACATCACATTCACTAATCATATCACACGATTCACTACTAATCACTAGGTAATTCACTAATCACACGATTTGAGCACAAAATTGCGGAAAAAAACGTTCACCACTTGTTTACATTTGTGATAAGTAGGGATGTTCCGATATTATCGTTATCAATGGATATCGATATTTATGTTTCGATACTTCCGATATTATATCGATCGTGGTATCGAAAGATTATGGTGTAGGTGTTTTCCTTCGGGAAGTACCACGATCGATATAATATCGGAAGTATCGAAACAAAAACCGCTACACTGCATGAGATGGAGCGGTTTTTCTCAAGTCCTGTCTATGGTGTAGCGGTTTTCTTCGTTCAGAAGAAGTACTCGCTCCTACAACCTGTATGGTAGCTATTTTCCCTTCAGGAAGTACTTGCTCCCATACAGTGGTAGATATATTTCTCCTCAAGATACCTACTTATCTACAATTGTATGGGAGCAAGTACTTCTTCTGAAGGAAGAAAACTGCTACACCATAAGACAGGAGCCATAAATACTCCTGCCTACAAAGTATACTGCCTTGTAGTGTAGCGGTGCCTCGGCTACAGACGTTACCTGCTCCAAGACCTTAGGAAGTTCCCCTTCAGGGAATAATTGTGGCTCGATAGTAAAACCCTAAAAATAAGAATTCCTCTGTCATATGTCATCCCTAGATTGTACTAGTTAAGAAAAGTCTTAATCAATATTAATGGAACATTATAGAGTAAATACGAATACAAGAATAGACAGTAACACGAATATCAAACTCAATTCTCAAGTACATCGACATTCAAAAATCACATTATACTTCCCGGAAATAGTAGCGATTTGTGTCTTTCCACCTCATCTTGTCATGCGATTAAGTACTATAAAAGCTCCAAGACATCCAATAAGAAGAAAATTACGAGTAATTTATCGAATAATCGAAATTTATTGGAGATCCTGCTCGCTCATTTTACTTGTTTGCATTTTTTGCGATGTTTGCATTTTGATGGCTATAAGACCCCTTCGTTTCATTTTAGCGAATTTTCGAAGAAAGTGTAGCTATTGTACCTACTAGGTCCAAAATTTTTAAAACTCGAATTTTCGAAACATTTTCATAACAAAATCCGTTTCAGACCATCCTGAATCCACTGCCAAAAGACACCAAAAAGGGGGGGGGGGGGGTTGACTCACTTAAAAAATGAAAGTCTGACAAGTGACACCTCATTTTAAAGGTTTTTACACGCTGAATACGATCGTGAAGTCAGAATAATTCCAATTATTGCGATCCCTAATTTCGTTCGCAAACTTGAGTACTTTGAAGATGAAGAATACGTTCTTCATGGTTAATCTGCTCAAATTCATGGTTAAACATGAACAACTATGATTTGGGGTCAAGGTTTTTCTGTATCCTTGGACGTCACTGGTTCAAGGATTTTTCGATCGTCATCGTATGAAAATTTTTATGGGTTTCCAGACACCTGCGTGTGACGTACCAGTTACCTCATAGTATGCATATTTCGTATACGTATATCTAGAGAATCGCTAACGGTGTTTGATGTGGAGGAGATCCAATCTAAATCGGATTTGGTTCACCGTTTCAATAATAATCGCTAGGTTTGTGTAATCGTTTACGATAAGCTATTTTTTAGCCATCCTCAATCTTCGTTCATGTTTCATAGTGATACGGCCGGTAGAATTAGGTAATATAGGTAATAGCATAAAAATATTAGTATAAGAATAATTATACTCCTATAATGAATCGTCTTAGTTTGTATCGTATTTTATGTCCATTCCAGTGCAGCAATTTAAGCGTTACCATTATGTGGTAAAATGATAACAAGTCAATAATTTTTAAGAGCAGGTGACAGGTCTTATCATGCCCCTGTGTTTAGTTAAAGGTAAATCTATGTGTACGCGTACAGTAACTTCAAGATCATGTACTGATAAGATGATCCACCTGGCCCCAGAGGCAACTTCACATCATACGCCGACGCGTGCTACAAATACGAACTTTCAATGAATACACGAGATATTCGGCATCCTAGTGATTATTTGGTAAGCACAAGTTACCACTTGCATAATAATTACCGTTCTGTCACCCGATTTTAAAATATACTGCACCTCATGTGAAAGTGGGCCAGATTCGGCATGCCAGTATGTTGTCCTTGATCCAATAAATTACTGCACGATCCGAACGATCGATTCAGGAGTCAATGCAGATCGATAGTATATGAAGCCTTTTATAGTAAACTTACGAACCTTTGTCGACGTAGTCGGGAACCGTCAATAGTAATCTACAGATAATGTAAATCTGTGTGAAGTAACGCCGACCTTAACGCGTATTAGTGATGATCGTGGCTTCTGGATTGAGTCCAACAGATCGAAGGCCTAGATCAATCAAATAATGGCGACTGAAGGTTGAATATGCATTCACCTACTTAACAACTGGTATTTGACAGCACAAGATGGAATCACCTACTTTCGGACTCAGAAACCTGAGTATGATGATCGGAGCAAATAAGATATTCCCGAGAATATGTTCCAAGAATATTTACTCCTTGTTTACTCGCTTTTTGGTGGTCCAATCACTTGATGAACAATTAAGGCACTTAAGGCCTTAAGGCACCATTACACGAACACATGGTTTTTTTTCATGATCATAATATTCTGCGCGTTAACACTTACGTCTAATGTAATGTGTTATTTTCATGAATAAAAGATTGGTGATGAGTATCTACACTACATGCAGATACATCGGTACATGGACAATGTCCATTGGACATGTCTCATTTTCTCACAGAAGCAACGGTCTCGTTGTTTACCTATTAGTATCGCGTAAGGTACTACCCACCACCTAATGACTGCCGAATTTTGGTTTATCATCTTCGATTATGAACCTTTGGAATCCCTCAAGAAAAATAATTACCCCCCCCCCCCCACACACTCAAAATTTGAGGGTTTACCTTTCAAGATGCGTAGATTCCAAAAATCGAATAAAATTAAAAAATCCGTTCGTCCGCCGTATGCTGTCCGCGGCACTGCGGCAAGCAATATTCACTCGGTTTCTTGTCTTTTAAAGAAACTAAATTATTAAAGAAACTAAATTTGGATGATGAGCTAGAGTCTTGAAATTTTAAACATACGTCAAAGATGGATGACAATGCAATAATCAATCAGTTTCCTGTTTGTCCAATTATTTAAACAATACCTATTTGTTTAAACAAATTTGGATGATGAGCTAGACTTTCATCTATCATTTCGTGTATTTGATTAGGGTGATCTGCTCAAAGAAGATAATAAACCGTTGTGTCAAGAATTTGCTGAGTTTTTTGTTTGCAACCTTGGTTATTAGCTCGGTGTCGTTGTTGCGTGTCGTGAATCTCAGACTGCCCCCCCCCCCCCCCCGGCCCTAAAATATATCCATGATAACAAAAAACCTTCTCCGAACTCGACCATTATTCCGAAGGAAAACAAGGTGTGGTGCCATTTGTCGATAATACGGGGTTGGTGGATGTAGTAGGTTCATTTGCCTCCGATGAAAAAATAAATGAAAATCCTCTCTCTTCTCATTTTTTGAACTCCCGCTTTTATAATCCATTTCTTACGACTCGGATCCTGTTCGAAAGGAGCAGAAAGTGGGCAGATGAAGCCTGTAAGCTGCCGTGGGTCTTCGACCTCCGCGAGGCTGAGTTTGAGTGAGACGAAGGTGAAGGTCGCTGGACGAACGGAGACAGTCTCTTCTTTTCCAGTATTTACTTACTTGTACACTCAAACAAAGATCTCGGTTCCTGTTTAGTGTAAATCAGGGGCCGATAACCGGTTATATGAGTACATATTATAGGTAATGTTATACCCTATGCGATGGTCTTGATTGACATGTAACACGTTTGCGCAACAACCCAAATATCTGAAAATCGAAAATCGTAGAATTTCGGATGATCCTGGACTTTTTCCATCAGCTGATCAATTATTCGATGTTCTCATACCAATTACACAATTAATTTGAATTTCGACAGCACTTGAAAACCATTTCAATGTATTTCCACATACCCGTTGGGTATGTACATGATGAGTTAAGGCCCTGTAGGACCTAGGATGGATGGGGTTTGAAGGATGGTCGCAGGCTGTGATAAATAAATGTATTTATAAATTCACTATATTAATAAGTCCAATTTTTTAAATTCATAAGAAGCTTTTTTTTATATTGTGGCTAAATTTCTTATATTAAAAATCCCCAGTCATGCAGCATGACTATAAGAGCGAATTTTCTAAGAAACAATTGGTTTTATGTCCATGAAGAACATCTCGAATAACAACCACGTTTCTTCATCTTCAAAGTGCTTCAGTTTGAGAGCGGAATAAGATGTAGCAATTCGGACTTCCCCATCTTATTCAGCGTGTAAAAACCTTGAAAATGAGGTGTCACTTGACGTCACTCACGTTTCATTTTTGGAATTTATGGGTGAAACTCCCCCCCCCCCCAACCACTTCAAAAACCCCCTCAGCTTTTGGACATTTCAACGCTGAACACGACGGTGAAGTCATAATTGCGATATCGCATTCCGTCATCAGATTAGAGCAGATTAGAGCATGTTGGTCATACTTCCATCTTTTTCGAAAAATCATTTTCGCGGTTTTGACTCAAAAATTTGAAGTTCTATTGTAAATTTACTTTAAATTGGCTTTTATTCGACAAAAGGCGTAAATTCTGCTTGTATATACTGGGTGGTCAAAAGTAATAGGACGAGCTATTTATCTCCATAATTACCTTTTGTTTTTGGTTCGGAAATTACGGAGATAGTAAATGGCTGCAGCCATGGTCCTATAAATGTTGTAACCTAGAAAGCTGATATTTGAATGGCAGGTTCTATGGGGCATCTGAAATCTGAAGACAGTGCACCTGGTCAGCTGACTGAGCTCAGTAGCTATCTTCCTACGACTGAATGTTCTGCACTAAATTTGGTTAAAACATGTTCCATTTCGATCGTCATCATATGAAAACGGTTATGGGCTTCCATACACCTGTGCTCAAGATACTCCAGGCGCTCAATATGAAGTTCCCTAAAGCTTAGCAGGTGTGTAACTCAATCTAAAGCTTAAGCAAGACACGGAGGGCGTGGGCCATTGCGATACATGTTGTCTCACCAACGCATGTCTCATTGTAGGGCAGAGCAGAAGAAAGTGACATTTACGCGCGAGCTCAAGGAGGCAGAAAGAACAATAGGGAAGCAGTAAAGTGGATGAATGGCGGTACGGAGGGCATTGTAATCAGGAGGTTGCTGCCGCGGCATTTCTTCTTGTTATGTAACGATATACGCGATCGAGTCATGAATGGAGGACCATAGGTTTCAGAAGAAATGGAGAGCTCGCTAAAATGGCTGACTGTCGTCGCAACCATGACCCGAAGTTTCAGTCCACTAAAATTGGTTGTTAGTTTGACCAGAGGAATTCATAACAAATTACGTCTCACGACTAACATTGTATGGAAGGGGTGGTTTACTGAGATAAGTTTCATTGAAATATCAAAGTTTCATGAATACTGTCCAAAGTTGCAATTCAAATAGCTCAATAACAATGAGGAGTTTTCAATATTAATCTATCTACTGTTTTGCCACAGGTCAATAGAGAGCAACACGAACGGGAAGAACATCAATTCATCACAGCCAGTATCGGCGCCGCTGGTGGCAGTGATGGAGCCACTGGTGCCAGAAAAGGCGCTAGTTAAAAACTACGTGATTGATATCTCCCTCATTTGAGTTGTGTAATGCTGATTCGACCCCCAAACTCTTTAAAATGATAAGTCGAGTTTTCATGGCGCCAATATTTAAATGTTAATGCATTTTAGAAACCTCTTAAAAGGTGTTCAATCAGTGGTTGAAAAATAATTTTTTGACAATTATTGTCAAAAATCTCAAACCAAATAATATTTCATATCATGAAATCGAAGGGTAACTATGACTTGAATTATCAGTGTGTTTTGTTAGGTACTTAATTTTGTTAGGTACTTAATACAATGAATAAACACATTCTAACAAACTGAATATATTATTACAATTCCTTCTTAGTAAAAAGTTACTTTCTGCTCAGTATAAAATCAGGTAACTTTGCAACAACTTACTTAGGTATAACTAAGTAAGTTGTTGGGGACTAATCTATATATATATATATACCTACCGCAAAGTTACCTGATTTCGTATTGAGCACAAAGTATCTTTATACTGTAAAGCAATTGATAGGCCCTTTATTCAGTCTGCAAGAATGCTTTTATTCGTTATATCAAGATTGTACTGGTCATGTTATAATATCTTGAAAATATTATACAATAATTAAAATTAGCTAATGAAATGTTTTGTTTTCAATAAATACTGTTCGGAAAGTTGTTCTTGATTCGTCACTACTAGTGGCTATAAAATACCGATTCCAGACTACGTTCAGTCCGTTTGGGTCGCCTACAACCCATTTTATTACTCGATAACTGAAAATTAGCATGAATCATTGGTAGGTAGAACTTAAGACTACCTAGGAGTTAGGAGAAAAAGTCAAAAATTTAATTTCTTTGTCCAGATTAATTCAGACCTGAAGGTAAGTAAAGGTGAAGATAAGGTATAGGTAAGTATACCTATAGGCGTATTTTCAAATTCGCACAACAATTCAACCAGCATGACTGGCACCTTGTTGTACCTTTTGCATAGAACATGAAATATCTTGAAACGTAAACCCTCAAAACTGTGAGGGGGGGGGGGGGATAATGTTTTGCTTGGGCGATTCCAATGGTTAATCACCGAAGATAATAAACCAAAATAATAAGAAAAGCTACAGAATCTTTGAAAAACAAAGTAAGTTTAGGCAATTAACAAAAGTTTGGTGGTGAAGTGAATTCAAATTTTGGCATTCATGTTTCCTAAACCGTGAAAAATGTTCAATAAATAAATTTTTATTTTGTGGTATCAGGTTAAAGCTAGTTTGAGTATGTTACCAAAAAAATTCACTCATGAGGTCATGCATGGATGTTTATTTTAAAAAGTGGCTCACCTCTATAAATTTAGAGGGCTTTTATTTTTTATAAAATTATAGCGGTTCATTCTGGTCCGGTTAGGAGTCAAATTCTCCATAAAAGGGGGACTTTAAATACTCAGCTGGTGACCTGACTTTGCCAACGGGCTTCTGTCTCTCGTCCCATTCACTTGCGTAACGTTCATAAGAACTGCCACAATCTTTCACCCACATTCAATTACTTGCATAATTTTCTCATCGTGATATCGGTACTTAATTGAATAATATCGCTCCGTTATAAAGTGTCCTAAATACCGAAAAAGTGTATAGAAATGAATAAGTTCAAAGTATACTTATGTAAATATCTTTTATTATGGTTCCATAGGTAGGTATTATTAGTTTCCATAGTATGTACAGGGTGCAAGAGTTAAGGTCGTACCACCGGCCAGGGATCGATTCTACTACTAATTTCTGATCAAAAGTGTCGTATAACTTTATTCCTTATACCAGTTGAAATCCGACTTTTAAGATTTTTTTCGTATTTTCTACCTTAAATCACTAAAATGGCCTTAAGTCCCTCATTTTTCAGTCTCAATTCAAATGTGATTATACCGTTGAAAAGAACGTTAAATTCCTCATCAAACTCCCTTTTAAACTTTTTAAAGAACACTGAGTTATTGAAAAATGAGCCCGGATAGGAGAGTCTCGAAAATTTTGGAAATGTACAGTTTTTTCAAATGTTTATAAGCCTACCTGAATCTGCCGTTTAATTTCATACTGTAACCCCCAAAGTTGGCCCAAAAGCTCAGCGTTCCAACAGTATGGTCAAGAAATTGTTTACAGTGGACCCACGGTGTAAGATCCTCGTTCCCGTGCCAAAATCCGTGGATCTTTCAGTAAAAATCGACAAGTAAAGTTTTTCGCGAAAGTCGACATTTTTACCGTAAAATGAGTTAAGGCAGCAATCTTGTTCACAATCTTTGTCTTGCTGAGTCAAATGATGACACAAGACTTCTCCAATAAGCAGTCACTGATATCTTGTCCAATTTACTTTTCGAAAATTGTTTTAATTTCTGTTGATTTGTATGGTAATTTTGTTAGATTAGGTCGGCCAAGCTGAACATTACTATCGTTGGCAATTAGGTCAATGTAGTATGTTTTTAACTTCCATCCCTCTCCACCCATCGCAATTAAACAGACCAGCCTGCTCATAATAACACTAGGTTCCGAACTTTATTAATTGATCAGTTCGCTCTTTCCAATGGTATAATCACATTTGAATTTTGACTAAAAAATGAGGGACTTATGGCCATTTTAGTGGCTTAAGGTCGAAAACACGAAAAAAATCTTAAAAGTGAGAAAAGTCGGATTTCAACTGGTATTTATAAAGAATAAAGTTATAGGACACTTTTTATAGGATCCCTGGCCGGTGGTACGACCTTAACGCTTACACCCTGTATATAGAATTTCTTTGTTTTGATATTTACTATTATTTTATTTTTTCAACATTCGTGCTTCTGGCTTTAGAGTTAGTTACGCTATTAGCAAACCCTTCTATTTTTTGTGAACGCAGAAAAGTTGAACAAGTAGCTTGAGTGATTTAAAACTGCAGCTGCGGCCTTTGGGAGTGGATTGAAACTGACCAGTCCGTTCCTTCTTGGGACTTGGCGGCATGTTGTAAAAGTTTGTAATACGGACGAGTCCGGTGGTCGGCGAATGTGTAACGGCTTAGGGAACCAGTATTATAACTGGTCGATCTCGAGAATTGCGACAGAGAATTGTCCACTTACGAGTCAGCGGCTTGATTCCTGAGAAATTAGTTCGGTTAATTGATCGCATTTCAGATGTCCTCTCATATTGTTGTATGACCACATTCAATCAATTGACTCATCATGTACTCTTATAGAGAAGTGCGGGACACAAAGGGGGTGTTCTACTGTACAAGTCCACCCATTAACATAATGCCCCATTATCCCGTTATCATAGGTACTTGAAATCCTTGGTCGGATTAGTTATTGAAATTGACTTCCACTGTGGAAAATGCCATTCGAAAATGCATGGTACCTTGTAGTACTTTGTGAGGCAAAATTCCTACGTTTTTCGAGAGCGGCTGCATATCATTGAACACCCCTGTTAGGGAAGAGTGAGTGTTGAACTCTCCTGTTAAGGAAGAGTGAGTGCTATAGACAGGAGGGCACTGATGCAAATTCACGGACCGTGGAATCATTCCATAATCCATACAAACTGCATAGAGTTGCCTGATATCATCGTTCTATACCACATTCTAGATTTACGTATTCGTAGCAACCCTGACTTGAATGTCCTCAGGTTCGTTATATGCAGAGGAAAACCAGTTACAGTTACGGACCCGGACCGGCCTTGCTCCAAGGTTAACTTGTCTCACAATCTGCTCCCTCGTTTAGACCTTTTCCCAACACCGAAAAAGAAGAGAAAAAACCAAAAAACACAAGAAATCAGTGAAAAAGTCCGTCCAGCCAGGGCAATATCCTAAGCGGCCTTAGTGAAATAAAACGATTGCGTCGGGTGAGTTTTTTCAACTTTGTCGTTAGGTTTGTTTTTCTGCTGTGGAACCTGACGTGAACAAATAGTTGAAGAAATACGCGCAATAATCATCAGAACTCCATAATGGTTCGTAATTAATCTCATCCTCTTTAAATTTGTGTTAAAAAAAATAATTAATCCGAATTGTCGGTTTAATTAAGTTTTATTTAAAAACTCTGCAAATTCTTGACACAACGGTTCATTATCTTCTTTGTACAGATCACCCTTCTGTCTAGATCACTAGGTCTAAATGTCTTGATCCTAAATGTTAGATTAATTATTATTATCAATTATCACTAATTATTAACAATTTTATCAAGTACCTAGTGAAAATTATTATAATTTATTGTTAGGCATTAATAATTTGTATTTATTATTATTAATAATTATTATTAATTATGATTAATTAATACGACATAATTCTGGGGTATTTAATACTACGTCGGTAATAATTTTTCTATAAATGAACTACCTACCAACAAACATTCGAAATTACCTTCATTTCCGTAGCACAAAACGCACCTCAGAACAACAAACTCGACATAATTTAAGCCATATGATGTTCCAAAGAGCTTGTTAGTATGAAAATGGACCTGTATTTCAACAGTTTGAGTCACGATCGTGTTGTGAGGCACAATCTTTGAGCCATCATTGTGAACGAACGGCTGGTCGTACAAAGCTGCAGATGGTCTTAAAAAATTCTACGGAACAAACTCTATCTAAATATGAAATAAAAAACATACCGTTCTATATGAATTTTTCGAGATATGAGATTTTCAAATTTTCAAAATTCGTTTTGAACCCCTTCCCCTTGACCTAGGGTTATGAAAAGTTTCGAGGACCATTGTGGGGTTGGTCAAAACCCATAAAAAAAATTTCGTAATTTTAACTCAACGCTAACTGGGCAAAGTGGCGCGGACGGCGTACGGCGTACGGCGTACGGCGGACGGCGGACGGCGTACGGCGTACGGCGTACGGCGGACGGACGGATTTTTTTTTATTCGATTTTCTGAATCTACGTATCTTGAAACGTAAACCAACAAATTTTGAGGGGGGGTTAAAAAATTTTTTTCTTTGGGCGATTCCAATGGTTCATTATCGAAGATAATAAACCAAAATACGACAATTCACGATCGTTAGACCTCACAACATTACATCAAGTTTTCATGACATTGCTATTATCCATGAAATCTGACGCAGGAAATGACTTGTAGACGATTAAATTTCAGTTCCCTCGCCAACTAATGTGTTATCGTCCAAGTGGTCCTAGGAATGTCCTCTGAAATTGTTTCTTTTCTTCAGAACGTTGAACAACATCACATCTCTAGATGATCAATAAGATTCGAATCAATAATACAAAATCGTACCAAATACCTACTGAAAAACACTGAATCAAGACAATATAACAATAGAATTAATTTTCTGAGAAGGTGTCTGTAAACACGAAAAAATCCCTGATATAATGGGTCATCCTGAATAGTGACGGGTCATTCTTCACGGGTCATTCTGAATAGTGACGCAGCTCCCAGGCGATTCCAAGTGCTAATTGACCGTAAAAGTTGTACAACGCTGGGAACAGTTTGATGGGCGTCGCCAGTGGACTGTGGAACTGGCCCTCGTAACGTCCATATATGTGTGTACAGTACCTAATAACTCATGAGAAATGAAAATATAGAAGTTAATAACGAAACGTTTAGTGGTCGAGGTGGAACAGTTTGTAGAACGCGAGATACGGCTATACGATTCAAGAAAAAATTATGACGACTCCGTGGGACGCGTTGATGACCCTTCAACAATATGTGGCGAATTCGAGTAATACTCATGAGTGTAATACTCGAGTGTAATACTCATGAGTGCATCATGAGTTTTACATAATCGAAATGCAGTAATTTTTATTAATTCACACCAACTATATGTGTACTAGTCAGAACCGGCGAGTCATAGCGCTATTAGGAGATTCAGATCGAACATAAAATTTAATTGGTCAAGAACATTATTACCCGCCATTTCCATCACAACTTGCCATTCATTACGCGCAATTCCACCTTCACTAGCCAACCCTCATTCCAACTGTAGGTATATTTTCGAGAACGCCTTATTTTCTTTCCTTATAGCAGTCGGTCTTTCAAAATGCCAACCAATGACACCCAGCGTATAAAAGTAGGTATAAATTATTTGAGCGAATTTTCGAAGAAAAGCAACCTATTATTCTCGGTCCAAAATTTTTGAAACTCGACTTTTTGAAACAATTTTATAGAAAAATCAATTCCAGACCATTTTGAACTCGCTGCCAAAAACACAAAAAATCATATGTATGAGTATATACTCTTATATATTTATGTGTGTCTCATTCCAGACGACAACTCCCGATAGAAATGAGATGAAAAATTCGAATTTGCACAAAAATCTGTCCTAGCAATCAAAAGGCCAAGTTCGTAGATGGTCAGAATCGGACCACTCTGAAGGGGATTTAGGGGAGTTTCAGGGGGGAAAAATGACCCACATATTCCTAAAATGAAACAGTCTGATATGTGAAAACTCATTTAAACGCTGATCACGATGGTGAAATCAGAATTGTCATATCTTATTTCTTTCTTAAAGTTTGAAGATGCTGAAACGTGGTTGTTAGTTGAGATGTTCACGGTTCATCTACTGTAATGTAATAACGGAATGAGACATTTCAATTCTGACTTCACCATCGTGTTCAGCGTTGAAAAATCTACAAACTGAGGTTTTACAAGGCAAAACGACATTTGCCAAGACAAAATGTAGCATGATCTATGATATACTCTATGCTATGCTCTACGCTATGCTCTTTGCTCTATGCTATGCTCCATGGTATACTCTATGCTATGCTCTTTGCTCTATGCTATGCTCCATGGTATGCTCTATGCTACACTCTATAACATGCATTATGCTACACTCTATGCCATGCTCTATGCAATGCTCTATGCTATGAACTGTGCTATGCTCTATGCTAGGTATTATAAAACCAGTAAAATGGAGACATTTTTCATAAAACCAGTTATTTCTTCGATAATTCGCTCTTGTAGACATGCTGCATGACTGATTTTTTATTTACTTAATCATTCCGTATACTTTATTAATGAGTTTTACTCTTTCTTTACGGGATTTATCGTGATTGTTAATTGTTCATTCACTACTCACATAAATTAGTAGGTTCACTACTCACGCAAAGAAACCCAGACAGCATGAACAGACACGTTACCTGGAAAAAGAAAATCATAAAATGTATTTCCAAAGCAAATACTAGAGTACAAATACTTCCATTACTAGAGTAAATACTTGAACGGTCAGTATAGAGGAACCACCAAGTAATATTGGCACACTTGGTCTGACATTACAACTACTTTCACGAAAAAGTTACAGTCTGATAATGTTATAAAACATGTACAATAGAGACACTTTTCATAAAACCTGGTATTTCTAGGAAAATTCGCTCTTATAGCCATGCTGCAAGCCTGTGGATTTTAAAAAAAATATTGTTATGTAAATAAAATCACTCATTTATATTATTACAGACATCAAAAGGCGGCGTAGACAGCAGGACCAGTAGAAATGTACTTACTTCGAAAAGTGGAAAAATCAGGTCACGCGAGACTTCGAAAGTCAGTTTCGATATTTTCATCAGAATTCCCTTCTCTCGGTTTTGGTAAACAACGAACGCAATTAATCATGCCCAAATCCAGCAAAAAACGATCGAAATTATCATCCCCATCGAATCTTACCAAACGAGCCAATACCTACAATTCATTGGGGCTCCTCTTGTATTCGACGGAATGCTTTCAAAAAGGAATACGCTGTCAGAACCGATCATTAAAGTCACTTCAGTGGCTACATTAAAAAAGGCGCGTCAGTCAATCTCTGGTAGCATCGGCGCTGCGTCATTACGAACGAGTCGATTAGATATGGACGGGATGCCGAGTTCTTCAAACGTTAGCTCCAGACGAATCTCCATAAAGCTTTTTTGTTTCTTCCTCATTTATTACAGTAATACCGTAATGGCCTAGCAAATGTGCAGATGTACAGCTCATCGAGCTTTCGTGCCCAGCAAATTAACCTGGTATTTTCAAGAGCTACATGAATAACTCCAGGAATTTTAACCTCAACTCGTGGAAATCAATTAATTCTCATGGTCGAAGTAACTAGGGTGCCTAACTAGTTAGGGTGGAAACTAAGATCCAAACAATATTGAATTCTTATATATTTTGTTATGATTTAGGTTTTACTGTTTTTTGACAGGCGCTAATAACTCAAAATAATATCTTGTGTTGGTAATATTATTATCAACAATTTATGATTTGTAATGAGACTGTTGATAGCTTTATGCGCCACGGAGGCACTGGCAATGGCGTCCAAACTGTTATGCTAATAACAGCTAATATTAGGGGTAGGTACTTGACATTTGGAGAGAAGGTAGGAGTAGCTACGAGTATATCGACAGCCACAGTGCAAAAGCCTGTAAGTACAATTTTTCCCAAAAATAAGGGTTTGAGTAAAACTTCACTTCACCAGTAAACGTCGCTGGTAAATTTGGGCCTTGTGGACACGCTGATAGGGACAGAATCGAGCTACAGTGCTTGAAGTAACCTGTAAGTTGGTTGATGTTGGAACACAGTTTTTATCGTTTCCTAAACATTTTTGATTTTTGTACATACCTACAGGCCTTTGCATTGTGGCTGTCGATATGTACTCAGCATACCATATAAATGTCTACATTAATAGATTTCTGAATAGGGTTCGAACCTTATTGTCCTGCAAGTCCTTAAAGACAAAAAGGTTGAAGCTCTCTCTGGATAGTGAACGTTGGATTGATTATGCCACAGAAACCGGTACCAGTACTAAACTATTCAAAAGCGGTTGCAAAGTTTTAAAAATAAATGTTTTATTATTTTTTGTATTGTTAACCCGTCTGTCTAGTCTAGATCACTGCTGTGACATTGACGAATATTGCTAGTCAACTATAATTTGCTTCGACTGTAGCCATAAGTTGAAAGAATGTGGCAACCCTAGTACCTTGCAGTTGCTGACGCATTCCATCAAGTTTGTCCATAAAATCCACCCACCTGTTCTTCGGTTCCTCCGTGGACTAGTTGTGATCTGTGCGTAATCCCGACCAATTGAAAATAACCCCAGAGCTCCACCTGAACTTTAGATACGCGCGCATTAAACAGTGGACATGAAATTGTATATGAAAGGGACCGCCTCTAAGTGAAAGGGCCGTAACAGAAAATGTATTTACATAACCAGAACGCTCGATATTTCGACACCACCTTCACCACTGACACTGAAGCCTTAGTGCACTCCAAATTATTACGCGGGCCGTGCGTTTTGATGACCTGAAGGAGGAAAAATGACGCAATCCCCGAAACGGCGGTGAAAACCTCTTTGTTAAATGATCCGAGTTACAAAAAAAAGACAGGATCAATTATAATTGGATGACTGAACAATTAGTTACGATTTGGGGCGGGGGCCATTGTCAAGTCTATTGTCACCACCGAACTAGAACTACTATAACTAAAGGTTAGAATTCGATGATTGTCTACTTCCATACTTTAAAACATTGAAATTTCTTGAGTGCCTTCAATCCTCTACCCATCAGTAAATGTTTGGTAGGTACTTTTGGAGCCAACTCTATTCAAGGACTCTACAATTTGTATTTTATATTGAAACGTGAAATATTGAAATATTAAATTAGCCAACACAGACATTTAACTTTTAACATTTTCATGTTTTCACTCTGGTTGTAACTCGAAGAGCGACACCAAAACGCGTGACAAACCATTTTTTGATGAATTTCGGTTACAATCAAAGCGTTGCTTGGAAAGTTTATCTTCGCCATTTTTCTTCGTACAAAAATCGTTCACCATTTTCGGGAAGGTCTTGATTTTTTTGAAAAATATACACTTGCTGCTGATTTCCCCCTCCTTACACCTGTGGAGTTACATTTCTCCAGTCTTCTCACTCATGCACGAGCGTCATTGTTTTACCGTTTTAGCGTTGTTGTACCGAATGTGGTAATCATACTTCCTGAGTATACTCAGGAATATATCCCCGTTAATGATTCTGTATGAATTCCTGTAAATTGTTGTACTTCCTTTCCAGTGCTAAATCAAGATTAAGAAGAGTACGATTACGCAGTGTACGATGGATTTGAAAGAATTTCGTCAGTTCACAAAGCGTACCTAACAATTTGTTTGCTGAAGAAATTATTATTTATTATTATCAAAATAAAGCTTGTGATACAACATGAAAATGTCTCACTGCGTTGTGGACTTGTACTGAAGCTGACGAGATGGTACGATTAGCTACTTTTTTACAATTTCTTTTTATGTCAACAACTCTTCAACTGATAGCAACGGCCAATGAGATACAATTAACAAAAACGACCTTGAGGAAACTAGAAGAATCTTTTCTTTCCAAGATGAGAAGTAAGTGTTAGATATTAGTATGAGCTTCCTCCATTACACATTGTGAACCAAGTACCTACTTTGTATGATCCATGATGTACGTTCCATAACCAACTACTTAGGAGGATCCATAAGGCATGAGCGACCTTGATGATGTTTGGTAGTGTGTATCTGACTTATAATATTATTAAAGTTATCTTCAGTAAACAGTAGTTAATTATTCGAACCTAAACATAGCGCAGTCGGTAGTCTTCGTTGGTGGTAAATGTCAAACGTTCGTTTACTTCAGTGATTCATAGAGATTGTGATCAACTCAAATTTTGTTGTTTGCAAACCGACGATGGAGTTCCATAAACCTGATCCGTTAGAAATCGACTCTGAAGATTTGGCTAGAAAATTCGCCGACTTCCAGGATGACTTCACAATATATGCCACGGCTATTGAATCCACTAAGAAATCTACTCTGGTGCAAGTCGCTGGTTTGAAAAATCTGATGGGAGTGAAGGCGCTTCGACTATACAGGACAATAACAACGTTAAAACCTGAAGAAGAGACCGTCGATACCGTATTGAAGGTTTTAGAGGACTATTGCGTGCCCAAGAAAAATCTGACTATGTGCGTTTTCAAATTTCTGAGTCGGAAGCAAGCCACCAACGAACCATTTGACGCATTCTACACAAACCTGAAGGAGCTCGTCACAGTATGTGAGTTTGGTGACCAGGAAGATAAGCTGTTGAGATGCCAAATAATATTGGGTATCAACTGCTCAGCGTCTCAGGAACGGCTATTGCGTGAAGACCAAACTTTGGACAAAGTTGTTGCGCACTGTAGAGCTGTGGAAACTGCAGACAAGAATATGAAGGTTCTTTCTGAATCTCAACACTCGTCATCGTCGCCTGTACACAACGTCCAGCTGAGACCAACAACAAATTCTCGTGGTGTCTCGAGTTCAAGCAGCACATTGCCACAACCCCACAGAGCATCAGAGGTTCTCAGACGTCCACCGAGTTGCAACCGCTGTGGATATCAACACAAATATCGCCAATGTCCAGCCTATGGTCAGGTTTGCTCCCAGTGCAAAGGGATGAATCATTTCGCTAAGGTATGTAAGCAACTAAAAAAGACCATACCTAAAACTCATGAAATAAGTGAAGCCATTCCTTTGGGCATTGATCCTCACAATGACTTGAGTACCATAGACGTTCAAAATCAATGTGATAACCTGAGCATTAGTGTTGATAATTTGAGTTTTGGCCATTACGACGTTGGATGTATTAGCAATAATAATAAGCCACAGAATTGTATGCAGTGGTTAATAAGTTTGCCAATTAATGGTGTCATTGTTAAGTTTAAATTGGATTCAGGGGCTGAGGTCAATATTTTTCCTGAGTCAGTGCTCAAAAAAGTCCAATCTAACTATCGTTTGGTTATGAAGAAGTGTGACACGCTCTTGGAATCATTTGGTGGTTTTAAAATAAAGCCACTGGGTAAGATTGACATTACTATTGTGTATAAGTCAACTGCCACTGCCCTGCAATTTATGGTGGTACGGGAGCCCAAAGCAGTGCCAATTTTGGGTCTTACAGCGTGTGTTGCGCTAAAACTTATATCTAGGAATAGTGTCCACAATGTAACTGTTCAGCTGGAAAAAACAGCCGAACAGTTTTTAAAAAATAATCAGGATGTCTTTACTGGGTTGGGATGTTTTCCTGGGGTCCTGGATTTGTATTTAAACGAAAATTTGATTCGTGATTTCACCCTAATTCCTACCATTCAGGAAATAAGTGCGAGATTAGCCAATAAAAAATATTATTGTGTATTTGATTTAAAAGACGGGTTTTATCACTTTCAGCTTAGTGACGAAGCGTCTAGCCTTTGCACATTCTCATCTCCTTTTGGGGTCTATAAGTTTCGACGTGCGCCATTTGGATTGTCAGTTTTACCCGAGCATTTTCAAAAGATGACGCACTCAATTTTTGGGAGTATTGATGGTGTAACAGTTTACTTTGATGACGTTTTGTGCGCCGCAGAATCAGCCGAAGAATTAGCATCAATAGTTGAAAGAGTAATGTTAGCCGCTCGTCAGAATAATGTTAAATTCAACAGCTCCAAACTACAATATTTTGTAAGAAGCGTTAAGTTTTTGGGCCTCATATTTGACTCTAAAGGTATACGTCCTGATGACGAGAAAATAAAAGCAGTTTTGGATTTGCAAAGTCCCAAAAGTAGAAAAGACTTACAGCGATTCCTTGGTTCTGTTAATTACTTGAGATCATTCATCCCAAATCTTTCCGAACTTGTTAGTCCCTTTAGAGACTTGCTCAAGTCAAATACAGAATGGCTATGGTCTGACCTTCATGAAAATCAAGTCAAATTGTTGAAGTCTAAAATAGCTGATCTTACTTTATTGACACCATTTGACGAATCCAAAGCAATTACAATTTACGCTGATTCAAGTCAGCATGCACTTGGTGCCGTCCTAATGCAAGACAGTAAACCGGTCTGTTACGCCTCTCGTTCTTTGACAGCTAGTGAGGCCAATTATGCCCAAATCGAAAAAGAGTTGCTAGCCATTACATTCGCATTTGCAAAATTTCATACTATTGTCTATGGTCGCAAAGATGTTACGGTCCACACAGATCACAACCCCTTAACGTCTATCATCACAAAAGACCTGAATAAAATAACAAACAATAGACTAAAACGGCTGCGACTGAAATTATTGCCTTATCAATTTTATTTGAAATATTTGTCAGGCAAATATATGCATTTTGCTGATCTGCTGTCACGTGACTGTAAACCTAACAAGTCTCAGGTGGATATCAGTATGTATGATATTGTGCACACCGTTTCTGCTGTGGATGAACTAGCCACTCCTGTCCTTGCCAGATTTAGGGAACAGACTAGAAATGACGAGTCGTTATGTAAAGTAGCGAAGTACTATGTTGAGGGATGGCCACAGAACGTACCGGTTGGTGATCCGGAGGTGAGCCATTATTTTAATTGCCGGGATCACATAACTGTTTCGGGTGGATTGATTTACTTAAACCAGTGTGTTCTTGTACCCCAAAGTCTGAGGAGGTTCACTTTGCAATTACTGCATGAGACTCACTTGAGTTTTGACAAAATTAAAGATAGAGCAAGGAACACATTTTATTGGCCCGCTATGTTAAGTGATCTAAGAAACTTAATTCAATCTTGCCCGACCTGTAATAGGTTTCAACGTAATAAAATCAAAGATCCGTTGTCACCGCATCTCATCCCAGATTACCCTTTCTTAAAAATTGCAGTTGACATTGCTGACCATGGGGGCAAGAGTTACTTGTGTGTTGTTGACTATTTCTCTCGTTGGTTTGAGCTTGAAATATTATCAAGCAAATCAGCTTCTGCTATAATCAATGTTTTGAAGCCAATTTTTGCTAGATTTGGAATCCCCCGACAAATGATTGCCGATAACGTTCCATTCAACTCCAGAGAGTTTCTCGAATTTGCAAATGACTGGAACTTTGTTATCCAAACCTCAAGCCCTTATTATCCACGCAGCAACGGACTTGTTGAGAAAACTATTGGCATTGCCAAATCGATGTTACATAAATCCCAGCATGATAAACAAGACTTAGCTCTCTACTTGCTAAACTATCGAAACAGTCCCGTTGCTGGACTGCCGCACTCGCCCTCTCAGCTTCTTCAAAGCAGAGTGTTGAATTCCAAAATGGTCCTATCTAACACCGACCTTACTCCATCAGTAGTCTCAGACCCATTAGTTACCGCCAAAAAGGGGCAAAAGGAGCTGTATGACAGAACTGCTAGAGTTCACGAACATGAGTTCGAATTGAACCAACGTGTCTATGTCAGAAATTCATTGAAAGACATTTGGGAACTAGGAAAAGTAGTTGAAGTTCTTCCCAATAGATCATTTCTCGTCGAAGTGGGGGGTAAAGTATATAGACGAAACTCCTTGTTTTTAAGGCCAGCTGGGGGCATGTCAGAAATATCCCGATGTGGACATATATGGCACGGTTCCTCATCCGACTTGACCCTTGATTCCGTGGGAGAAAACAAATCAGAAAGTCCAAAAGAAAACAAATCAAAAATTCCGACACCAAAGCGTACTGCGTCAGGGAGAATTGTGGTTCGGCCAGCCAGGTATTCACAATAATAATAATCTATAATCACGTGCCCCAATAGTTTTATTGCAATGGTTATTTGTATATTGATTTTTATTCGATTTTGTATATTGATTTGTATTTGATTTATTGTTCCATAAAATAATTATTAACATATTATGTACCTACTTATTGGTTTATTATTTTGTATTTGAATTTGTAAAAAAAAAAAAAAAAAAAAAAAAAAGGGGGCATGTTAGATATTAGTATGAGCTTCCTCCATTACACATTGTGAACCAAGTACCTACTTTGTATGATCCATGATGTACGTTCCATAACCAACTACTTAGGAGGATCCATAAGGCATGAGCGACCTTGATGATGTTTGGTAGTGTGTATCTGACTTATAATATTATTAAAGTTATCTTCAGTAAACAGTAGTTAATTATTCGAACCTAAACAGTAAGTATTAAGAAGACTATTGTACGAGTAAGTACCTACTGATCTTTAGTCATAGAGCATCACGCCTGATGAATACCGAATTAACCGAATAGCTTCATACTTAAAACGACTATAATTACCCAATAAGATTGCCCATATTTGAATGAGATGTTCCAAACACCACACTTGACATTAGACGAGTTATTATTAAAACCACTTATTTGCTCCATGCTGCATGACTGTGGATTTTTTCAATATATTTACCTTGAATAAGAACTGTACTTTTTCCATAATTTCACGGATTTTTCATGATTTAGTTAGAGTTATACTCAAGCATGGAGTTTTTTATGTAGACACTATTGAAATCATGAAGTTATTATGTAATACTGAAGAAATTATGTAGACACTATTGAAATAAACTAGCGGGTCATGTCCAACAAAAAAACCACGTCTAGTTCTTGGACTACTTCAAACGTCTACGTCAGAACTTCGATAAAATCGATTTTTGGAGTTGGGCACGCAAGAATGATTTGTCCATAAAGGCCAACTTTCCATACGTCGCGAGTAAATTGTAAATTACGATATGCACTTCAAGCTTTCATTTTCCCTTGATCGAGTAGTGAACAACTAACAGAATGTGAAGTTGAATGCAGTTACAGGTTGATCAACGCATGAAATGAGAAAATTATGGTTTGCTTAACGGGTGAGTCACGATTCCAAATGTCAGGAACTTCTGGTGAGGACCCTTTAAATTTCCATACATCAGGAGAAGTTCTTGAGAATACGGTAAAAAAATAGTGTGGCAAGAGGAAGGTGGCCGAGGGGTCACGACCGCAATCACCAGTTTTGCAACGACACAGATAGCCCCCAAAATAGCTGAAAGGGAAAAAAACCACAGTATTTGGAGCGGTACACGAAATAAGAGTTTTGAAACTTGTAGACCGGGTCTGGTGCTTTATGAGGCACAGAGAAAACTCGTACGGCTTTAGAGGCGTATGATATTAGCATGTTAAATTATGGCTTATGGGTGCTGCAAATTAATGTTATTTTATTCTTGATTTTACCTCAAATATCGGTGTCACGTTGATAATGTTTCACAATGGTCATCATCCACCTACTCCAGCTCTTGTAGTTAGCAAGTAAACTGAGTAATAGTCGACCATCCGAGAGCCGCTCACCTTGGCAGTCGGCGGCCCATACCAAACAAGTACCTACCAATGATACGACTGAGCCACAAGTCCAGTTGATTTTAGTTTCTTCTAACACCGTTTAACATAGAAATCAGGCATTATGCCCACCCAGCAAACTATTGTAGGTGTGATATTCCTATGTAGGTTTGAATAAATCAAAAATAATTAAATAATAATTAAAAAAAAACAAGTATGAAATGTCTTTATGGATCGCAAACGGCCTAAAGTGGATTTTACCTTGAACCACAGAAAAATTAACTACAATTAACTACACTCTATGTTACACCTTGTATTCGTAGCAAACTAATTCTCATGTCAAAATCAACACAGGTGCTCTCCACCCCTCGCTCCACCCACTGGACAATCAGCTCTATAACCAGTTATTATTGCATGCATATCCAATTAATTCACAGCTTCGTGACTTGAATATTTCCAACATCGATTTTCGCCCACATCCAACATTATCGGAGACTATTGGCGAAGAGTAAGATTGATCGGTCATGGACAACTGAAGACTCGCCAAGGTGAAACCCACTGAGAAAAACGCTGCAAGTACTTGTAGGTTCCCTCAAAGGTAAATTACTTTCTCTACGGGTCAACCTTCTGTCTGAATCACTACACGAAAGTGGAGTAACGAGCTAAAATATTGTGAGTCTATAGGAGTCTATAGTAAACTATTGTGGATGTGATATAATTAAGTAGTGCTATGTTGATCTCACTAAAACATAACAAAGAGAAGACATTAAAAAAATGCCATGTGTTGTTTGATATACCAGAAACCCTGGAGTGGGGGAATTATTCGAGTTCTGTACACAAATCAACCTTGTTATGGCTACTGTCAGATAACTCTTCATACTAACCTAAATATTTCTTGAGCAGCTGCTAATTTTTCTTCCTTTTCCCACGATAACCTCTTTTATTTACCATCAGATTTCATATAATATTCGTTCTATTTGCTTGAGTATTGAGTAAGTAAACTGACCACGAAGAAATTAAATCCAAGCTGATTGATAGCCAGTTATTTTGTGTGAATAAATTCAAAAAAATCGTTTGTAACGGAATCAAAATTTGATAATTTAATTATTTCATCTCATCCTGCCCGTTAATATACCCACCAAAGAAACAAGTAAACTTGGTCAGGAACAGGTCTCTAGTGTAATATGGCTGAAGATGAATTGGCTAGACTTTACAAGTAGGTAGTAAAACAATACTATGTCGTATCTATATATAGATATTTAGTTATATATAACTAAATTTAGAGACGATTTTCGTGTTCCTTGGGTATTTTCGAAAAATTTCACTACAGCTATTCGTTTCGCGTGAAATGGAGTCGAACCATGCCGATTTTGAATTTGGTGTGTGTCTGTTTGTCCGTCAATCACGCAAAAACGGCTCAATGGATCGAACCGTTCTCCCGTATTTAAATGTAAAAGACATATGGGGTTCACTTCCGGATCCGATGCATAGGAGTGGGGATACCTATATAGGGAAGCCGAAATAAAAAAATTAAAATTCCCACAAACGGCTCAATGGTGGGAAGGACATAGGTGGGTTCACTTCCGGATCCGATGCATAGGGGTGGGGGTTTACAGGGAAGCCGTAATAAAAAAATCTTAAATTCTTCCTTCCCGTGAGGGTTTGTAAAGGGACATGTAAACCTCGATCGATGAGGGTTTGTAAAGGGACATGTAAGAGGTATATTCCGTAAAGCGACACGTAAGAGTGGCAGATGGATCCATCCCGAGTTCTGCCCGTCCGGGACAGGTAACAGAGGTAGATGGACACACCCCGAGTCGTGCCCGTCAGCGACGAGACCGACAGCTAGTTAAACGCTAAAGTCGTAAATGAGCGAAAACGGGTGGGGGTCAGGCAGATTTACATAACAGGGGGACATCAGTATTTCGGTATATTGGCATTTTTCAACTGGATTAACCGCGAAGACGAAATAAGACTCGGCATTTCCAGATCCACTGAAATACACGCGTTACAAATTCATCAAATCGATTTCGCTGCAAACGGTATTTTTATTGAAATGCGCGACCAATGATTCTGCGTATTGAATCGATGTTCCAGCCATCGTTAACATTTTCCACGGCCAAAATATTACCCTTTCAATTCACGACGCGCTGGACGTGTGGGATATGAAGGCTGGGAGATATCGTAGGTACCGAACCATCCTCCCAGCTCGGCGATTGCGGCAGATGCAATAACTCAGAAGTGTCTTCCAAACTTGTATAACGTCGGGTTGTCTTAGGTTTTGGAACTCTATCGAAGCCCCCAACCTCGACATCTGCAAAGGCCAGAGGTGACACCTCATCACGCGATTGTCTGAAAGAACACGGGATGTTGGAAGAAAAAAGAAGAATAAAATAAAAAGTTCACGGTGGGAGTGCGATTAGCGCTAGCATAACGCCTCAATGATGAAATGCGCTCGTGATCTCTACGGGCATCAAAGAAGACATGCCAAGTCTTGATGCAACGCTCCAATTTTTTGTTCTCTGAATCCCTCTAATAGCTGCGGGGCGCTATTGTTTTCTTGTAAAGTTGCAGATGCTGTTGCAACGGACGTCGTCTAACTTACGAATTAGTTACAGTCGGCTCAGTTGACCAATTCTTCAGGGATGCAATGGTGTAAATGAAATTAGCAAACTTTTTGCCATTTTCTTTCTGTTTCTTTGATTTAAGAGCCGCCTCATTACAGGGTTCGTTATAATCAACTGGTTGCAATCAACCGACGAAGAAAAATACTGTAGAACTTATTCCCCTCATCAAAAGACTTACATCATAATATTACGAATATCACCTAACATTAAATTATAACCTCCTTCTTCTTCGTACAGTCGAGGTGGTACATTTGGGTCAGTTGACCAGAAGGTCTTGTAGTATTCATGGTTGAGGGGCGTCCCTGCTTGTCCATAGTACTTAGTCAAATTGACTGTAGAAGGAATGCGGTATGTAAACTCAATACTTCTTCTTTGACCTTCGATGCAATAAGTACCTATTCAAAACAAATTTAGGAACAAAGAAACAGAAATTGTCCACTTTAACGAGTCTACAGCCTGGGTAACAGGACCAATCGACTTGAAATGTTGTACAGACCTTCTTTATAACATGACCCAGTGCGTTTTGAAAGTTTTTACCCATTGTCTCAACTCAAGGAAATTTAATGAAAAAAAAAAAAACAAACTGAAATTTAGGGTAATTTAGGCCATTTTGACAAGTCCACAGTCGACCAACTTGAAATTTGGTGTGGGTCTTCTTGGTGTAGATAACAGAAAAAACCCCTGAAAGTTTCAAGTCTGTTGGTGTAAAGGGAGCTGAGTTTTTTCCCCCTTATAATTTCTTCTCCTTGTTCAATTAGCAAAGGCTACAGCCTCTCCACCTTCACCGATTGACTTGAAATTATGCCCAGAAATTTGTTTCAAATTTAGCCAGTGCCTTGTAAAAGATTCAAGTCGCAAGGTTTTAAGGGTGCTGATGGCGCCACGGGGAGAGTTTGAAACGGGTTCGGTCTTGTGAAGTGGTTAGCGGGAAAAGTGGATATCATCACTTTTTCCGGCTGCTGTAGAATGATATTTGCGAGTGATGTAATCGAGGTGATTTTTTGGGAGGGTTCAAATAATCTACAAGTACGAGTACAATATTATTTCTGAAACATTTATTGTTCTATTCCAGGTCTGCGCGCTAAGAACTTCGCTTTTTTCAAACCCCAAATTTAGGATTTATCACAAAAGACCACCTAAATTTCAAAATTAACATTTTCCGTGATTTGATTGGATTATTATTATTTATTTATTTTTTTGCATCCCAAGCGTAACGTTCATTATGATTTCTAGGAAACAAACGGATTTTCACATTATTCAAATGGAAGGTTATTATGTGGCAATCCATGACGAGGATCGAACAATCTTCGTTGTGAATGGCCATATTCTATTCCATGTAGGTTTTCAACACGATTCCCGTTCAAGTTCCTAAGGCGGGGCTCGGATCCCTTTATCATTCCACAACCGGGTGGGCTTGTCAATTCGAGTAACGAAGAAAACATGGAGAAAACTCACCAGAAATGGCCAGGGGCCGAATATACGCTCCACTGACTCGAGCACATTGCTGTAGGTCCGTGCAGTTCTGGGGATCCGAACGGAAATAGTTAGTCTGCCAATGGAAGGCTCGTGACCAACCCGAGAAAGCCCCAGGCCGTAAAATTGAACTTGAGTTAACACATCGACAAGTCTATTTGCGACGGACGTAGAATTTATAGTTCAAACTCCCAACTTTCACAGGGCTGAGGGTTGTTCGAAATAAAAACCCAGGCACTGACTATTATGCATATTACGAGTGTACCATTTCAAAAGGCAGTTTCTGAAACGTGAAAAGTACTTAACAACTACATGCAGCCTACAGTGAAAAAAACTCTGCAAATTCTTGACACAACGGTTCATTATCTTCTTTGTACAGATCACCCTTCTGTCTAGATCACTAGGTCTAAATGTCTAGATCCTAAATGTTAGATTAATTATTATTATCAATTATCAGTAATTATTAACAATTTTATCAAGTACCTAGTGAAAATTATTAAAATTTATTGTTAGGTATTAATCATTCGTATTTATTATTAATAATAATTATTATTAATTATGATTAATTAATACGATATAATTCTGGGGTTTTTAATACTACGTCGGTAATAAGTTTTCTATAAAAGAAGTACCTACCAACAAACATTCGAAATTACCTTCATTTCCGTAGCACGAAACGCACCTCAGAACAACAAACTCGACATCACGCCATATGATGTTCAAAAGACCTTGTTAGTATGAAAATGGACCTGTATTTCAACAGTTTGAGTCACGATCGTGTTGTGAGGCACAATCTTTGAGCCGTCATTGTGAACGAACGGCTGGTCGTACAAAGCTGCGGATGGTCTTAAAAAATTTTACGGAACAAACTCTATCTAAATATGAAATAAAAAACATACCGTTCTATATGAATTTTTCGAGATATGAGATTTTTAAATTTTCAAAATTCGTTTTGAACCCCTTCCCCTTGACCTAGGGTTATGAAAAGTTTCGAGGACCATTGTGGGGTTGGTCGAAACCCATAAAAAAAAATTTCGTAATTTTAACTCAACGCTAACTGGGCAAAGTGGCGCGGACGGCGTACGGCGGACGGCGTACGGCGGACGGCGTACGGCGGACGGACGGATTTTTTTTTATTCGATTTTCTGAATCTACGTATCTTGAAACGTAAACCAACAAATTTTGAGGGGGGGTTAAAAAAATTTTTTCTTTGGGCGATTCCAATGGTTCATTATCGAAGATAATAAACCAAAAACAAGTAGCATTGTCCCCAGATATCGTTCGAAATGATTCACCAACTAACAAAATAAAATACTCTCGTGAGACGTCCCTATAATTGGAAACCGGTTTTGAGTCATTTTCTGTCCATTACCAGCCCGGAGACAAACATCAGAATAATATTGTTTGACCACATGGCCTTAAGAACTGGTTCTTTTTAAACCTACACCTTGTTAACTGTCTGAGATATTGCTTACGTCTAATTTAGTGTAAATCGTCCACAGATCTAATTGCTTACGTCTAATTTAGTGTAAAAGGTCCACTGGACTGAAGACGGACCAGTGTCCACGTAGAAGTAATTTCATCACTGATACATCTTCCTCATTGAGAAATATAACCGGTCACAGCGGACGGATTCGTTTAGGGGATTTGTGTGATGAAACGCATGAAAATTGAAAGTTACCCGTTTGAGTCTTTAAGGTAGTACAGAATTCGACGGTGGTGACATTGACTCTCACCTGATTGACGTTTAGTGACATTTACACATCTCGATCAACGATAATTAACTGTGTTTTTTTGGTCAAATTTGATCAGATTGATGAGATTATTCAAGTACGAGTGTAAAAATGCGGATGATAACTATAACCCAGAAATCATGAGGTAGCTCTGTATATACATGACACAGTACATACGACGTGCTTGGCTTCAGCTCTATCGACCTTGATCGAGAACAGCTATTACGGAACCAACTCCATCTTGATCTATTACCTTGTGCGGTTCTGCTGGTTTGGTGACTTGAAACCCCGTGTTCAAGGACGCCCACCCGCTTTCTGTTAGAGGGATCTTCAGTGCACCGTATCCTGATCCACAGATTGAGCGTAATTCAAGGACTGGACGTCGCACCAATAGCGTTAGCACTAATTATATGTTAAAAGTACCTGTTGAGCTAGGTGGGCACCTACGTGGTTGTAATGAGAAAATTGAATAAAAGTGTATAAAATTTATATTTATAATTTATAATTATTTAATAATGGTGAGGGGATTGCATCTGTAATTTACCATATGCAACGAAATAGGATTTAGTCACAACATTTTGCCTTTTCCCTATATTTTGAAGATGTGCTGACATGATAAAATAGAATCCCTTCAGATTTTATATTGACTCCCTCCCCAAAAATGAACACCTATTCTATTACGCTCGATAGGGGCGCTGAAGACAGTTGAGACCAAGAAGACGAAATGGTACTTTTTTGGGTTCATAAAATAAATATTGAAGGGCAAAATAATGGATAAAATGGAAGTTTATTATTCCTGCGAAAATAATTTAATAAATTCGGCCTGTGCTTAAAAGACAAAAATTATTTTGAAGACTTTATTTGACACAGAAATTGAACAAAAATTCGGTTAAAATTATGGTGAGTCAGTGTGACACATAGCACTGGATTTCGCTGGTTACCATTTGCTTGAGTCCCACAGCCCACGTCCTCACAATCTATGAGCAACTTGTTTAATTTTTGTGCCTATTTAAATCCGACTGAAGGGGAATGGTACTTTATTATTAGATACTTACTAGTAAATATTTAAATATCTAAAAATTTAAATAACGTGTAGATTTTATTTAATGCAATCCGAAATTAATGGTTTAGTTGGATATTGCTATTAGTTTTTTTCATTTTCAGAATGTTAATTTTTTTATTTCAAAATTCAGATGCTCAGAACGGTTCGTGGGTGCAGCAAAAGCCTTGACAGGGCGAAGGGTTGCCTACACCTGCTATACAGGCTTCTGAGGAGCTTCCGCAGAGATGCAATATAATGAAGAGATTGAGGTTACCAACCCAAACGTACCTAAATCAAAGGCTGCTAATTAGTATTAATACTCCCAGTACGAAGATATCGTGAGGGGGATTCTGGAGAAATGGCGATAGAAACAACATGATTCTGAGGATGACAAAATTAATTTTGTCAGATTTTTGTATTTTTGACATTTTATGTCATTGCTTTGGCACATTAAAATAAAAAACTGTTAAGAAAAAGTGTCCTCGAAAAGCGTTACCTACATTTTACGATAATTTTCACTTACAACCAAGCCGTTGCTAGGGAAATGAAACTTCTGTAGTTTTCATCGGACAAAAATTGTTCTCCATTCGATCGAAAGCTCTCGAATTATAACAGATTTCTTGCGTATTTGTTCTTGGTATTTATGTCAGACTTATATATATTTTTATGTTATAAATAGATATAGTGAAGACTGCCGCTTGTTTTGTGATCAATAATTGATTACCACAATTATTGCGTACAACAATTACCACAATAATTATTATTGCTTGAGCTAATTTGTTGTAATTTACTGAACGGTTTATTAAGATTGGATATTATTAATATTGACATAAAATGTCCCAATGTGTTGCAGACTCGTATGCAAGCATTTAGTTATAAAAAAGTTTGTTTCTTTGTATTTGTGTAATCACGATTCCTGTCAGAGTGGTAGAGAGGGACTTGTGGCCCTAATTTCTGTGCAGGTCAACAAAATAAACAGTCTCCCTCTCCACCCCCCGCCGCAACTGCTCTAATTTAAATTGTATGTGAATGTGGAAGTGGGTGAGAGAGACGAATACGGGCAGATGTGGGTGGTTGATGAGGTGATGAGATGCGAGAAGGGGGGGGGAGATGTTTGATGAGGGGGAGGCGGGGGTTGTCTCTCTTATGCTCTCCCTCTCCACCCACAACCTCGCCACAACTACTTAAATTTAAATTGTGGGTGTATGTGAATGTGGAAGTGGGTGAGAGAGACGAATACGGGCAGATGTGGGTGGTTCATGAGGTGATGAGATGCGAAAGGGGGGGGGGGGGAGGTGTTTGATGAGAGAGAGGCGGGAGTTGTCTCTCTTATGCTCTCCCTCTCCACCCACAACCTCGCCACAACTGCTTAAATTTAAATTGTGGGTGTATGTGAATGTGGAAGTGGGTGAGAGAGACGAATACGGGCAGATGTGGGTGGTTCATGAGGTGATTAGATGCGATAGGGGGGGGGAGGTGTTTGATGAGGGGGAGGCGGGAGTTGTCTCTCTTATGCTCTCCCTCTCCACCCACAACCTTCCACAACTGCTTAAATTCAAATTGGGGGTGTATGTGAATGTGGAAGTGGGTGAGAGAGACGAATACGGGCAGATGTGGGTGGTTCATGAGGTGATTAGATGCGATAGGGGGGGGGGGGGAGGTGTTTCATCTCGTTTAATGCTAATGCCCAGTGGCTAGTAGCGAGATTCTACGATAAGAGATGGCAGTGCAATCGCCCAATTTCTTTGGCTTTTGTTATTAACCCTAGATTACTAACCCTCTGTAACCCCCCTCGTTACCAACCATACGTCGATTCAACGCGCACATGACTAAATTCGGGGTTTATAATAATTTTATGGCAAATATAAAGGGAATGAGACTTCTCAAGAGTTTTATAAACAATGTTTATGAACAAAAAAAAACTCTTTTTTTTTTTCTTATATGTTTTTTTACGTGAACTTAGCTATGTGCCAATAAATAAATCAATAAAATTAACATTACCACCTAAGGCCTTTTGTGAAGTTATGGGAGTTACAAAGATAGGGCGAACGGAACAATGAACAATACAATTACATTCAAAACATGAAGTATGTAATGTGGGGTACTGTTTAAAAATAGCCGACACAACAAACGTCGGTAAGTGCAGACGATATTACACAAGGCTGATTTAGATACCACCGAGCGTACAATCTCATGTAATATGACAAATATATTCCGTCGCATTGAGAACTTTCGCCTTCCGGACATTATGGATACGGACCGCGGAGTGGGTCATGAAACATTCAAAACGAAGGTGCGGGCGCCATGCGATATCGGGGTGGAAAACCGTTGCGAAATCGGAAAGAAAGCGTCAGAATGCGAGTAATGGGGTGAAGTTTTGTAATGACTGACCGAGATGAAGTGGGCTTTTCAGGGCAGCTCCCATCGGAAGCTGATGTTCAATTCGTACAATGGAGGGCGGTCTGTTGTTATCAATTTGGAAGAGAGATGAGAGTGGAGACCTACAGCTTTGAGAATCCGCTAACCGTAGTTAACCCGCTAAAGACCGTAGTTAACCCAAATCCGAGAAAAAACCCCCGTATGTGTAATGCCGAGAACATTTTAGGAATGAGCGGTCTGAGCAGTCTTGTAGCGAGATGATGAAAATAAGGTCACATGTTCTGGGTATGGGCGAAATGAGGGGAGGATGATAGACGAAATGACGTCACTGAGTAAAAACCTAAACTTTAAATAATGGATTCATTGTTCGGTCTCATTATTAGCGAAACATTTAGGATGACAACTATTTTAATTGGTAAAGTAATGTTAATTGTTGACGATATTTCATTGACTGTACCATTGAGCCCTCACTGTGAACGAACGGCTGGTCTTAACATTTTTCCAGACAACGTTTTCAACATGTTGATTAATTTTAAACCCCTTCCCATTGACGTAAGGTTATGAAAAGTTTCATCCTTTGGCTGGTCGTCCGAGCCCTTAACCCGAATTTCATCATTTTAAAAATACCACGAAAAAATATGCCTATGAAGGTATTATTGATTATGATTCTACACATTTCACCAACATATTACATATTTTTTCAAGTACATGAAATGAAGATGCTACGTACAGTTCTTCCATAAATCACGAACATTTCCTCACCTATGGATTCCATAGGTGTGTTCTGAGATAGCAAGCATTACTTCTCTACAATAGAACCGAGCTATCCCAGAACACACCTCAACGGCGGAGGTTATTTCGGAACTGATACCGCAGTTTACGAACTTCTTTCAAGTCGTGATCGTGTAACTGAGAATAAGAACGCAATATGATCTGCCTCAAGGTGCCTCCAACTGCCTTTCACTCGTACATCGAAAAGCCCGTGTAACGCTCGCACGTCCAACCAATATGGCACGAGCTACTACCAAACGGCAGCGTATTCCAGATAATTTGCGTGTAAAACACGTACCTAGTATGTGATAAACTCTGCCGTTCCGCAGTAAATCAATCTTCTTCTAAATTGGCGGAAAATCTACTTGTTCACGTCTCATTAGGGGTAGTGTAAGTACGTGAGCACATCTTGAACATGTGAAACAGCTATGACATATGTTTTCAGATATGGACAAATAACTGATACTGTACGAACAAAATCACTCGCGACGAATCGTGGTAACCCATGTCAAGGAAAACTGGAGTATTTGGAAACACTGCAAATTCTTGACTACAATGATTAATTAACTCGATATTTGAAAACCCTGTGCTGTATGAATCAGCTGGGTCAGTATGAACATAGACCCAACAGGCTCCCGCTTGATTCACCCTCATGTTGATGACTTCCATTCTGCTCCAACTTTGAGCCCTCATTGTGACGAACGGCTGATCTTAAAAATTATAAAAAACTCTGCAAATTCTTGACACAACGGTTCATTATCTTCTTTGTACAGATCACCCTTCTGTCTAGATCACTAGGTCTAAATGTCTAGATCCTAAATGTTAGATTAATTATAATTATCAATTATCACTAATTATTAACAATTTTATCAAGTACCTAGTGAAAATTATAATAATTTATTGTTAGGTATTAATAATTCGTATTTATTATTAATAATAATTATGATTAATTATGATTAATTAATACGATATAATTCTGGGGTTTTTAATACTACGTCGGTAATAATTTTTCTATAAAAGAAGTACCTACCAACAAACATTCGAAATTACCTTCATTTCCGTAGCACGAAACGCACCTCAGAACAACAAACTCGACATCACATAAGCCATATGATGTTCCAAAGAGGTTGTTAGTATGAAAATGGACCTGTATTTCAACAGTTTGATACACGATCGTGTTGTGAGGCACAATCTTTGAGCCCTCATTGTGAACGAACGGCTGGTCGTACAAAGCTGCGGATGGTCTTAAAAAATTCTACGGAACAAACTCTATCTATATATGAAATAAAAAACATACCGTTCTATATGAATTTTTCGAGATATGGAATTTTCAAAATTTCAAAATTCGTTTTGAACCCCTTCCCCTTGACCTAGGGTTATGAAAAGTTTCGAGGACCATTGTGGGGCTGGTCCAAACCCAGAAACCAAATTTCGTAATTTTAGCTCAACGCTAACTGGGCAAAGTGGCGCGGACGGCGTACGGCGTACGGCGTACGGCGGACGGCGGACGGCGTACGGCGTACGGCGGACGGACGGATTTTTTTTTATTCGATTTTCTGAATCTACGTATCTTGAAACGTAAACCAACAAATTTTGAGGGGGGGTTAAAAAAATTTTTTCTTTGGGCGATTCCAATGGTTCATTATCGAAGATAATAAACCAAAATAAACTTTATTTAAATGTGAACTAAAAACTATACCGTTCCATCTGAATTTTTCGAGATAGTGGTTGAACAGATTGGACATTCCATGATTTTCACGGTTCGGAAATTTGAACTACCAGTACTACTAGGAACAACTTAGTATAAGGACCTCCTGAATTCCGTTGGAAGAATTAAACCAGAATCATAAGCGTTGTGTGGATTTCACGTTTGCTAGATACGAATCCGTTTGATAATGAGATAATCCATACGGGGTTGATCTGACTCCTATTTTTTCTTTTGGTTTTATTTGTTGTACTCGCTACCGAGTTCTCTGGCGCGCTGTTCGGGAATAGTACCCTCAAATGACCTCGTACTGGATTGCAAATCGGTGGTAAATCCGCTATGTAGAGCCAATCGCCAACCATCGGTAGGGTCGTTTCACAAAGTAAAATCCTAAGCTTTTCTGAAAAAGGGGTTATGAACAACACGGTGGGTTGAACTCACAACGTGGAGAGAGAGGGTTCCGAACTTTTTGAGATATGAGCAAGTAATGAGATCTAACCTGAGGGATCGATTTTATAGTACCCTCTCCTCTGCTTCCCTTTCTCCCGGTTAGAGTAGGGAGAGCGGTCCGAAAAGGCCGCCCTGTTTGTGGAGTGGGGGCTATTCCTACTTGTGCTTAATCCTCTTCCTCTCACGTCTTACTTATATTTATTTAGCTTATTATTACTTATTTGCGTTGATTCTTATAACTAGGGTGCTGGGGCATAACAGTGAGTATCAAGTGATCGATCCTCATCAAGTCCAGTGGGTTTATGGCAGTCGGTTAAACAATGCAGATGATTATGCTGCTTTGATTCAACTCACGTGCAAGCGAAAATGTCATTTATTTACTATGCAACTCTAGGACCATCCAACCCCCATATATAACTCTTCTGTATCGGACAAAAAGACTTGGAGTTGTGAATTCGGCAATGATTGGTGGATACGTAGGTATACACAAAGAGACAGAAGGATAACTAAGTTCCCTCAGAAAAGAAAGAAACCCTAAACCAAGTGGAAATAATTTTGAAATCTTCAACTTGCGGTTCAAAAATATCGCGTCCAGCTCTGTTCAATTTTTTCTCAATGTTGTTAACAAATTTGTCTCTCTGAATGGAAGCCTAAATGGTTTTATATGCGGAGAAATAGGTATATGTATGATTGAATATTTATGTAAAAATCGCCTAAAATAACCATAAGCTTTGATGAATCATCTATTCACGATAGAAGCAGGAGGCCTGGTCGTATATTTAGGCAGACAGCGTTCAAATTCGAGGTGTTATTTGTTTTAATTTTAGTTGTAATGAATGATATTCAAGCGAGCAGTTGAATTCTAGAAAGTTTCGTCGGCAGTACTTACCTCAAGAAATTCTCCAACAATATTCGTTTTGAAGATCCATTGTGCTTATAATAGACTTGTTTATGGTATTACAGTGATAGGATGAAGAAATAACTCATTTAAAACTCCTCGGATGGAACAGGTGTTAGAGTTCGTCTTACCTTGTACTTACTAACCTTGTAACCAAAAAAGTTTGAAGTTTTTGGGACACCATAAAGGTCACCTGAGAAGTACCAAATCGACTTTTATGGCAGCAGTACCACCGCTATAACGCTATAAACCGCAAAGCCGCGAAGGGAAGTCGTGGGATTTCTCAATCGTTAGGCTCCTTTCAGATCTGCCGCAGCCGTCAAATCTGCCATTGGACGAATTGGCGACGTCTTTATTCTCATAAATAAATAGTGAGAAGGCGACGTGTTTTGGTGTCTAAACTTCGAAAGAAATCCTTCATAGAACAGTCAATCGAGCAGCCTCATCCTAATTCTGTCTGTTTTTAGATAACCTTGGGGGACGAAGAAGGATGGGATATGTAAGCTGTTAACACTAATAGTGAACGTAAGACGTAAATATTAGCTATATGAAAAATTGCATCAAATGACTTCCACTTGGGTACAGACTTCATGTAAAGGAAAAGGCACACTTAAAATTGATCAAGACGCAAGTACGTCTTGATGTCTGTCATGACCATAGATATCTACTTCTGTTACTTACCGAAGAAATTTAGATATTATTGTTACAGAACTACAAAATAATATTATCGGGCTAACGAATATCGAGGTTCAAGTTCAAATGACCTTCATTTGGGTACAGACTTAATACTTTTGTGAATATACACTTTGGTAGTAATTTAATATCAAGTTGTATGTTATGATTATAGAATCTATAATATCTGATATTATAAATTATAGTTATGTTAGTTACTGATGGAAATGTTGATATAGTAACATGATTACGAAATAGTACTTTTACACTAAGCTGAATAAATCATGAGTTATTCTCGGCACCAAGCAAAATGGTATAGGTACCTGAAGGCTCACTCGGAACAAAACGTTTTTTATAATTTGCCATAATTCAACAATCTAAGAATTCGTTTAAATGCTGAACTGCGTTTATCTGAGAGTAAATGTAATTATGAGTTTGGTGTCTACAAAACTCAATATGGCGACGACAAACTTGGTATGTAGGAACCCAATTAGTATGTATGAGAATATTTTTATTAGCGGTTTCTATTAGTAGTCAACAGTGAAAACGTAATCAGAGTAGAATCGTTGTAATCTTAACCAGGTATGTGGTAACGCTATCCGGAAAAACGGGGTTTTTCACCTAGTTTCCATGCATTTGCCCTTTTTATGAAGGTTTTGCTTTCAGAAATTAAAATGGACGAATCAAGCATAAAAACTTTGTGTTTATAACAAAATGCAGTATTATGTTTTAAAAAAATCAAATTCGGGAAACCGTTAAAAAATATTAGCTTTGAAATAATCAACCTGGAGTACAGATGTTCCCTAATTCGACGGCTGGCCCAATAATTTGGTTTATTCTAATGGTAATGACAATTCCAATCGTATAGCGCCTTTGTGAAGTTGGGAGAATGGCTTGAGACGCCCAGTAAAAACAATTTTGGAATATGAGTCGAAGATGGGGCCTCAAGTTCTTGCACTAGAAGCTTATCATCATCAGCTGCACCGGGATCAGCTACTATTTCAAAGTCACCACCATCAATCAATAATATTATATGAATCATTGGAATCAATATCTGAATCAGACACTACTTCTACGAACCTGCGCCAATTCCACCAATTTTCTAGTGCATTCTTACTATGGAATTTGAGAAGTCATAACATGTGCCAAAAAAATACACAAAAATAGAAATTAAAACCAGTCTGTACCCATCTGCAATGTGTATGTACTTGGAATTTCACGTACTTATGTGAAATTGTGCAGATATAACAAATCGGTATGTGATACCCCATCAATATATACGGGAAGGAACATATCGGTATCACATAGCGTCAAGGTTTTAGGAAAATTTTGGCGAAGAATGGAACCTATTTCGGTATGTCATACCGATGTGTTGGTATATCAACCTAGCTTGACATAGCAACCTAGCTTACGGCTTGTACCTTTCTGGTAATGTCCTTGATGCATTCGAAATGTAACAGTGAGTTTCTTTCATCATTGTATGCCCCTGGTACTGGGTGCGGGGGTAATGCAAGGAACAAGTTCAATGACGAGGTTATCCTAGGCTAAGGCAATTTATACTACGAAATCACATTGGATCCAATACCCACGAGCCCTTGACTTTTGTGAACTCTCGAAAGTGAAACCTACCCAAAAAACCTCATCATCAAAAGGATGCGTGCAGTTCCTTTTACAGATGAGCAATAGGATGTGGTTTGAAATGGCGTAACTCTTAAATACGGCCTTGGACAGTTAGTTCGTTTCCCCTCGTGGAAATGAGTCGCACGTGAAACGGGAGTCGTGAAAGGCTGATGGTACGTGGTAGTATCTCTTTAGGTGTTATAAGCTAGAGATTTAGCGGTAGGGCTTTCTACCAAGGACAGGAAACGGCGTGTAAAGACTAATGCAAAGGGAAGGATTCGATGATGTCAAAGCAAGATGACCGTCTGTGATGGAGTAATCGCGAAAGACGAAGGAAAAGTTCTTTGAACTCCAGTTCCTCATTTCCTTCAAGACCACTTCCTTCATTCGCGAGGACATTCATCTCTATCATTTGTTGAGACGCTGAGAGGAAATGCGATACTTTAAAGATAATTATAATTGCTATTTCAGCTTTCACGACAAGAGCATCGGTCGTTCGGAGAAAGCAAGCGAGAATTCGTTAATAGTGTCGGTCAGCTGTAAACAACTCACTTTACTCAAACGACTGGGTTGGGGATACCAACCTAAAACGAGCTTTACTTTGGTGGTTCACGAGCAAAAGTAATTAATAAAATATACCGCCACCGTCCCTGATCATCGGAGAAACCTGAAAAATAGTCCTGTGATCATGAGTATCCAATAATCGAAAATAATTCTCACTTTCTCCTCTGCTTACCCTCTTGTCGTGGAAGCTGAAGTAGCTATGTTGAAATAGGGATTGTTGTGTTTAAGAGAGATTTAATTGTTGTACAGAACGTGTTTCACTCAGTTCTTTTAGCGAATTTTCGAAGAAGAGGAAGTTAAGTGTCTCGGTCCAAAATTTCTAAAACTCGAATTTCTGAAAACTTTTGAGATGAAAAGTTCAAATTTGCACAAAAAATCTGTCTTGGCAATCGAAAGGCTAAGTTCGTAGATGGGCCGAATCAGGCCACTCTAAGGGGGGTTTTGGGGATTTTCAGGGGAATGGGGAAATTATCCATAAATTCCAAAAATGAAAAATTCCGACAGGTGTCACATCATTTTAAAATTTTGATGATGAAGAAACTTGGTTGTTACATGAGATGTTCTTCATAATCTAATCTGAAAACGGAATGCGATATCGTGTTCACCATCGTGTTCAGCGTTGATAAAGCTAAGCGTTGATAAGCTAAGGTGTTACTCGGCCATAAAATGAGACAAAACCAGTAACCAGGAGACATTTTACATAAAACTGATATTTCTTCAAATATTCGCTCTTACAGCCATTCTGCATGACTGTGGATTTTTTAACTTATTCATTGTCCATTATTTACTCTTTCTTAATGGGTTTTAAATCATGTTTGTTAATTGTTCATTCACTAATCACTTCAATTATTAGGTTCACTACTCACGCAAAGAAACCCAGCCAGGATGAACAGACACGTTACCTGAAAAAAGAAAATCATATAATGTACTTCCAAAGCAAACACTTACTATAGTGCAAAAGAGGTCAGTATGGAGGAACGTCAAGTAATATTGGCACACCTGGTCTGTAAATACAACTACTTTCACTAAAAAGTTATGGTATGATAATGGATTCAACATTAAAGTAACGTGAGAAAGTACATAACCTACCTACTAAGAAAAGAAGAAATTCGTATGAATCATGATCAACTTCTAAGCTTCTGTAAATAAGTCATCGACCGCTAACTGTGTTAGGCATCAAATTGAGACTGGAAATGGAATATACGATTTCACCTTCCTGTTTCAATGACCAATTTTTTCTCGATTTCTATTTTGAGTGATAAATTCCAATTATTAACGAGTAGTTGGAAGCCTTTAATCGCTCTGGCAGTCAGCAGATTCGAATGAGAACTGAGGCAACTTGTTTGAACATGGACGCCTGAAATGTTTGGCGCTGGATGGCTAATTAGACCTCTCACGAGCTAACACGGTTGAGTACGTGCGATTGATTTGTATAATTATGATGGGCTTATTGGATGAGAAATGTTTGGTTATGGCGGGAGCTGATAGCCAGCCCCAGACAAGCCTTGCTTAATGACCGGATTTCAGTTCAGCTACCTTACTGACGTCTGCCTAGGGCTAGTTAGATGAACTCTCTTCACTAGTTCAATTAAATCCAACTAACTCAATTATTTCACGAGTGCCGTGAAAACAGGCGTAATACAATACTGCCGTCCTTAGCAAAAAATTCCCATCTGATTTTTTGGACAAAATGAGTTGATGGTATCCCCCTATTTCGGGAGGCGTTTTTTACCGATTTTCGTAGACCTAGAGTCGTATCTTCACGGGAAATGCCTCCAATCGAGCGTACGAACACCTGCTTTATGTCGATTCCACGGGTTTCGCTTAGCAAATATTCGTAAGTGTCCTTTTCAGTAGACGTATCTGGCGCCAAATAAGATTTACTTTCATCTTATATCGTACATCCGGATTTCCAGCTTAGTATATTGGCATTCCTGGAGTGAGTTACGATTCTTGTGAACCGTCTTGACTCATCCAGTTCCCACGAAACGGAGCTTTCAATGAGATAACGAGGTTATTAGGAACATAATTTTTAGTCTTGATATTTAAGTGTATTCTTATTATACATTCATTATTAGAATTTTTGAAAAGGTTACAAACCTTCAAAATTTGACGTACTAGTTGGTTTTCTGCCAGCCGTCTGACCTCATAGGCTGATACGGCATAGGCTTTGACGTAGTAGTTGGCCTCCTGCCAGCCGTCTGACGTCATACGCTCGTGCGTCATAAGCTCTGACGCACTAGTTGGCCTTTTACCAGCCGTCTGACGTCATACGCTCGTGCGTCATAGGCTCTGACGCACTAGTTGGCCTTCTGCCAGCCGTCTGACGTCATACGCTCGTGCGTCATAGGCTCTGACGCACTAGTTGGCCTCCTGCCAGCCGTCTGACGTCATACGGTCGTGCGTCATAGGCTCTGACGCACTAGTTGGCCTCCTGGATGGAATGATACTGTCGACGTCTAACACATGTAGGTCGACTACTAGTGCAAAACCACGTCGACTACTTTTTAGGGAAGGATCTTGGGTACACAATGAACAGGTTTGCAATGAGAAAAAACTATTTCCCTACGTGAAAGGTAAGCTCAAAGTTCAAACTTCCTTTAACGTGTCGACTTCTGACGCATTACCTTAACTGTTGTTTTTGATTAAGTTTCAATATTGTTGTGCATCCAACGATATTTTAAATGAATTGCATTTTTGTATTTATAATACAAAAAACTGGGATGAAAAGGCGGAAACCTGATGGAAATTGAAGGTACTTATTTTCTTTAATCTGTTTTAATTTACCATGTTGTGTCACTAAACGCTTTATGATTCAATTTTAATATTACCTACCAAGTATTTCACAGAGCTCATCCGTTTATAACCTTGAACAATAAGAAATGTGAACACTTGAGTGCACATCAAACATGAGCACTCAAGTTTAGGGTAAGTTAACTGAAGATACAAGTTTCTTGCTTAGTAAATGATCACCAATTTTAGTCCACCATACGAGAATGAAATTCGTACGGCGTTTTTGGATATCTTGGGATGGAAAAACTCAATTTCTGAGATCGCCATTTGAAACTAACAGCAATATCGGAGTATTTCAGCGCAAAACATTTTTGGCCGATTCCCCAAAAGAGAGATTTCTGCACATACGATTTTTTCGCTAAGGGCGGCAGAATACTATTACAGAACACCATTACAAGTTATTTTCAACTTGAACCACGCTCTTCTCCCGTGTTTGAAACATGACAATGACGAATCGACGACGAATCGGGTAGATTTCGGAAAATCCGTACCTAACCCGTCTTCTGACGTTCACATCTTCGAAATCTGGGCCGGGCGAGCGGTAATTCGATTATAATGAAACACGTCTTGTTCTCACCCGGTTAATGACTTTTCGTTACGATCAAGGTGTCTTTCGGATTGGTGGATTCCATTAGGTACCTACGTTCCGAAATCTTGGTCGGATTGTACGATTTCAACACCAAAGGTTTCGACACCTACAGAACATTTCCCTCGTCAAGAGAGATCAAAACTGCGCAAAATGCCACTATTGCCTGAGAATGGACTATTGTAAGGGGTTGAAAGAACTTACTTCGGAATTTTGAAATTTAGGTTAGTTCTGGTGACACAAAATTTGACATAAAATATCAAAGACCGATATCTCGAAATATCTACGTTTTTCACCGTTATATCGAATTTCGATATCTTTTTAATATTTCGATATATTATATAATATATATTAATATATCGATATTAATATTTCGATATATTATATAATATATATTAATATATATTATATATTATATATTTTAGTCAATATATCGATATTGTTCTCCGATAGTTACTATACAATACTACTATTATTTTCAATATGAGATGCCAAATGATAGGAGGCATCACTGCTCTGTGGAACACTCAGTGTGATTCACAAGGAAGTTACCTATGTGATCAGCCTCATTTAAGCTTTTCAAACTTATTTCTTGTATCTAATAGGTCCTGCTGCTGGCACTGTAAATATTTGCCACGGTCGAGTCTCATTATGATATTTGATTTAGGCACTCTTGGAAAACGGTCGTAAAACAACTCTGTCACAGTGTGTCATTTGTTCAAGATGAATCAATTAGTTCAATTCAATTAGTTACAGGAGGTGCGATTGGTTTGTCATGACAGGTAAATTAAAGAGGTTTTTGATGAACGTTTTGAAAATCAGAAATTGATTAGTTTAGATACATCGAAATATTCACTGAAGATACCTGATACCTGATGGACTAACAGTTTATAAGTATAACTTTGACAGATTGTTCTTACATTTTCTTACACTGTTCTTACATTGTTTCTGACTCCACGTCAAAGATAACTTAACATTTTTGTGCTCCAATAAAGAACGGAACTGGTGCAATAATGATCGGGAAAATAGAGCACGAAGGAGCAATAACATAAATTCAAACGACGAGGAATGTGGTCGTCATTCAAGGTACCAACCGAGAAAATGGAATTGAAGTAGGGGGAAAAGGAGAGATCTGGCGCAGGGGCTAGTGGGGATAACCTGACAGACCTGGAAGGCGGACGATAACAGCAGTTGTAACCTTCCTCCAGACTCATTCGGAACCTCATATCGTACCACGCTATTGTTTCAAGGTCAAAAAGTATTATTCGCGGTAATGGGAATCGATCTCGCGAACTCCGCGACTCTAATTAGTTATCATAACCACTGTGCCAACTATGCGATTACTTCGACGGGTGAGATATGTGGATCATCCGAGTAGACCCACTAATTAGGAGTGAAGTAATTACATTTTTGTAAGCTGTATAAGCCGTATTTATATTATAAATTCGCAGCCTAAACGTGTGATGAGAATACTATTTAGAAATCTTCCACAAATGTGGTGTATAGTGGAGACTCAAGAACCTACTCGTTCATGGGAGATCCGTAATTTTATTAAACAAATACCAAGGTAGTATGTGTTTATGTTCGCATATCGTTAACTTGAACGAATGGTTTTAGGTTCGTTACTTAATCACATTCCCCCACATTGGTATATGGGGACGAGGAGAATGTATGTATTCCAGGCTCGTCTTTTCCCTGCTTTTTAGTAATACGAATACAAATAATTATTATGCATCAGGAACACTCATTTATTTGGTATTAAGATGTTCAATGCAATCGCGTAAATGAGGAGGGTGATCAGGTGATCAATCACTCCCCAAAGACTAATAATAATAATAATAATTAGAAAAAGAAAAAAACGGTGGGTACAGCTTTCGTACAAGTACGCAACCACGAGGGACATTTTATGTCTTTGCGCCCCCTCCCATCAAAAACTTATATGACGCTTGCATTCGTGTTGACAATATAAATTATTGAGAATGATCACCAGTGTGTAAACAATTATTTAAACAATCACGCTCATACAGCCGCTTGTCGGCCACGCACTCAGCAGTGGTTAACGTAATATGGTTAGGTAAATCGAGAGCTATCCAACGAGTGGTGAACGATTTTTGTACGATGATAAGTGGCGAAGATAAAGTTCCGTAGCAACGAATCGGTTGTAAGCGAAAATCATCAGAAACTCCGCGTAACGCTCTCCGCGTGACGATTTTTCATTTATGTGCCATAGTAAAGACACAAAATGTCAAAAATACAATTTGTTTAAAAATAAAATCTAGAAGGTGTTAAAATGCGCTTTTACGAGTATAAATTCTCAAACTTCTCCGGGGTAAGACCCCCCTGGGGATCCGTCGGTAGTATCTCCTTCCAGGTTAATCACCCTCCAAATCAAAATCCTATTTACGCTACTGGTTCAATGCAAAAATGTAGGTACGACATCTGCCGTAAATTACTCGAATAATCCTAGTTATAAAATTACCTACCTAAAATATAATTATAATATATTCATTATCCTAAATTAAACCTGTTTTACTTTCATTATTTCCAACTTCAAAAATATTCAAAAAAACCAATTTTTTAAAATGTTACTGTTGAGTGTTCAAATAGGGATGGGAGAAATCATTCTGAGATTGAGGTATCTGGATGAAATAGATGACATTAAATGTAAATTTTACCCGAGACGGTTTAATCACCGATGATTTGGTAAATACATTCAGTTGTTTATGAATGTAAGCCATTCTAGGAGCGAGAACATCGAAGGTTTGTGCTTATGGACATTAGTTGCTTTTCTTAAAAACTGAATTCATTGCTATGTTTATATTATCAAAGGTACACGCATAAGAACCTCCCCATAAAATGATGCGATAAGTTGAGATGCGACGTATATGAGCATAATACTACATTTCAAGATTTTCTTTGAGCCTACTTCGAAGCATTTGAAAGTAATGCAAGGATTTCCCGATTTATTGACTAATGGTGCTTCATGATCCTTCCACTTGAGATGTTGATCTAAGTGAACACCCATATATACTCGTATTATCGAATTCGGCCTTTTTATCTCCATGCAGCTACACAAGTTTCTTACTGCATTACAGTTTGCCTTATACACTTGGGATTTAGAGCCATTAAGAAGTCCTATTTTTATTTATTGAGAAGGTAAATGCATTTAGTTTTCAAAAGGTTCATGGTGAGACTATTTCTGATATACAGATGACATCTGTATATTGTATATCTGACATTGTGCCTTTCTTAGTTAAAAGCTCCATCACCACGTCAAGGTGAAGGCACTTCGATGGAGTCCTACTTACATACTAAACATTCATACAGCTTGGGGGTCTTTACGACCACGCTAGAGGCCCATTCACACTCACTTTTTAAAACGAGGCGATCATCGGTAAATTTCGTTACCTTTGATTACAACGTTCCTGAGTTCCATTCATACAGCTTGGGGGTCTTTACGACCACGCTAGAGGCCCTTTCATACAATTCTATTGCTAAAAATAATTATTAAGTTTTCTAGTGTTAGTGGGGAAAATGCCGTGTTTCCGGTAGGTGTGTCTCTAAGGAATAGTTATACCATTTTGGGCGAAATAGGGGGGCTAATGGGGACGCCGTGTTTCCGGTAAGAACATTTCCATAGATATAGCCATACCTACCATTTCGGGCGTTTAGATTTCTGCCGTGCTTCCGATCGGTTACATGTTTTCGAATGGACGTCCTCACAGACTCTTTTTAGTCCAATTAAATAGAGGTTTTTCAGCACTAATAGGACCGTTTTTTGACTGGAGAATACTGCGAATCGTTATAACCAAATCATTTTGGACAGTCAAAAGGGCATTGCGGGGGTCTTCATAATATTATGTACATCTGTAGGATGTTAGAGGATGAATATTCACAATTACCTATCCTGAGTTCAGTTCATACAGCTTGGGGGTCTTTACGACCACGCTAGAGGCCCATTCATACACACTTTTTAAAATGAGGCGATCATCGGTAGATTTCGTTACCTTTGATTGCAACGCAACCGGTTAGTTCGATCAGTTTTTTTTTTTTTTTTTTTTGTTAGTACATGTTTAGCATTATTTATATTGAAGTCTTAATGGTGCTATATTCGATGCGGATAACATAAATACAATATCTTAGAAAAAATAACAAGTTGAATAACAAAAGTAGTCTAATACCTTCACACTTATTGCTAAAAATCAGAAGTAAATTAATTTTCTATATAGGTACTTTTTTTTTCTGCAAATATTATTTATAATCAACATTTTGCTAATTTTTTTTTTTTTTTTTTTTTGTTTGTTTTTTTTTTGTTTTTTTTTTTTGTTTTTTTCATTTGTCAGTGGGGTGTTATTCCAAGTACCCATGGGCAACTGTTGATACACCGTCCTCCAATATTTTCCTTTTAGTATCAAATGGGGATAAAGCAATTTTGTTAACTTGCGCGGTCACAACGTTGTGTTGTTTCGATTGGATAACAACCATCTGCTTTCTAACTATATTAGCCAAAAATAAGGATTTGTAATAATCTTCGAATTTTATTTCTTTTTCAACTACATTCTTACTAATACCCTTGATTTTCTTTATCTCCCTATCGTCTTCTGTTAGAATCTCATACATTTTCGCTCTGAGAGCTATAAACTTAGCTATTATTTTCCCATTCATTTCATCTTTGAATTTACCGAGTACTTTTTTATTTTTTATAGAGAAGCAGAGATGATCTTGAGGATAATCGGATGTATCCATGTAGTCTAACATATTCAATATATCGAGATGTAGATCGTCTGTCTTTATTGCGTATATAAAACTGTCTGTGTCCATATAACAAAGTGTCAATCTTTCAGGTCCGAATCTTGGCAGCATTATATCATAATGGTACTCATACATTGTTGTTTTTGAAATATCAAGTATACTCATACCAATGTATATTGGCTTATTGAATGTTATTGATTTTTTAGCCATATGTACCGCAACTAGATTTTCACTGTAAATAGTTCTATCTAAAAATTCTGGTTTTGCAATGAGTTTTTCCAACTTTTTAGCATCTGACACAAGGTGTATGGTTAGTCTATTCCTAATATTTTCCATTGTTTTACCAAAAATTGCATTATTCATCAACTTGAATAGGTCTTTTTCAAAATTGTTTTTAGCGTTCTTTCTAAATTCTGTGTTCAAGACAATGTAAGGTTGTAACCACTGCGATTGTTTGAATTTCAATACACGATGGATCTTCTCGACTTTTAAGCCGTGAGCTATGGCTTGCTTCAGTGCCATGTAATGCACCACATAACGTTCACGTTTTCCTAGATGAGGCGTCAATTTTGTGGTTGTATCCCCGGGAGGTATGATATTTTCTGCGAGGAAGGGAAGATAGTTGTGTGATTTGTGCAGGTGTTGTGGGTAATCAACATCAACCTCCATGATGTACCCATATTGATCATCTTCATTCAAACTCAATACATCAATATCTTCTTTGCACCAGTTGAATCCACCGTAGGGTAGAGGTTTTGACATAGCAAACCCATAAAGATTGTTACAGTCCTGATAACTGATGAAAGTAGGTTCTTCGTTGGGGTTGTAATCCTTTATATATTTGTTATTGGCTTTGACATATCTGTGAGAAGCTTGACAAATTCCACCTCGTATCCCCTTTTCAATCATCAAAATCTGATCGTAATCAGTTAAAAGGTCCAGTCTCATTTCTGTATATTTAAGCATTGCATCCCATGATAACCCAGGTAATGTAAAGTAGTGAGCTGGGTCAAGTTTATGGCTTATATGAATTGTATCTCTGAAGTTTTCGAACACATCTGCTAGTAGGAGAACATCCGTCTTGAGGTAGTGATCACTATACTCTCCAAGTGTAGCACAATTGAAGTGTTGCCATACTGTTTTCGCATGTTGATAATCCTCATTCGTTATACCACGTTTTTGTAATCTGCTGTAGAATGCTTCTTTAGGAGGCAGAGCGGTTTCTTCCAATTTTTCCCAGGACGAGATGTATTCATACGGGAACACTCCTTTTCTCTTCATTAGAGCTAGATCGTCCAAAGAATGAAACTTTGTCGTCTCTTTAAATTCAGGAACATTTTTGGCCAATGCGTCCAGACTTGCTGACATAAACCTGAAGGTGTCAATGTATCGGATTTTGAATCCTCCTGCTACTTTTTTAGTGAACGATATATACTTTTCTTCGGAATTCGGAATAACCTCAATTTCTTTATCGTCGTATCCAAGCTCCTTTACAATGAAATGTGAGTCGTACCCAGAGAGGTTATGTATTAGGACTGGAATAAATTTTGGGTTCCTACATCTCAGATTACAGCTATTGTGGGCGGGTCCCCTGTATTTACCAGTAATATGGCAATGATCATGTACTTTCCCATCACTTTCAGTGAACTGTGAGTTGCACAAGTAACATTTCTTTGCAGATCTAAAGATCATTTGCTCTCTGTCAGATAGTGGAGTCATTGGAGTATTCATCGAATAAGCTGTCGAAATCGTCTCTGCTATTGTTTTTATTTGTTGAACAAAGTGAGAGACTGCATCCTTTCCCCTGTAGACAATCGGTTCTGATGGTATGTCTAACTGAACATCCTCAACTTCATCAGATTTCTTTACATAGAGGCAATAACTCATAGGTACATGCTTTTGAATGGTTTTGGTACAGGATTCTGTTGAACTTTCTGCTATAGGCTCTAGTAATGCTTCAAAATCAGCATATACAACGTAAGGAACCTTCAACATTCTTTCACAATGTTCGAACTCAATGTACGGTTTTTTTGTAGGCATGTCTACACGAATTGCTTTATTTTCCATACAGTATTCTCGGTGTTCAGCTAATTTTTCCTCTTTTGATTTGTCATATCGATCGTCGAATTTGGTAAAACACCTTTTACAGACGATTATTTGTCCGTTGCGTTTTGTCAACTGTCTTACAACCAATTTTTCGAAATTTTTTATGTAAACATAATGGTATGTACCCGAATCGTCGTTTATGAGAAGGAGATCGCGGTGATCGAGTAATTCCTCTTTTGTCACTTTGAGAGGGTATATTTTGCAAGCATCATCCAATCCGTACACATTAATAGAAATGTTATTGATATTCTCGAATTTTTTGATCTGCTTTAGAGGAGTAGGAAAATCTATGCAAGAAAAATCGTAGGGATGGTCGAGATTGACATATTTACTCACACGTTGTCCATCCTTAGTAATGAATTTCGCTAGAATTGAATATTTAAAGCATAAATTATCGTCATTCTTTACATTAATACAAGCACGTTTATTTTCGATTTGCGGCGGGAGTTGGATGTAAGTACTTCCCTTCAAAGGAATATTTTTATTAATCCTTAAACGTAAACCTTCTATATGATGCAAAGACCATCCACTTTTTTTCAACTGAGCCTCCTCCATCTCATTTTGCAATTTTTCATTAAATTTCTTAACAACGTCATCAAGATTTGTATCAACTTGTATCGCTTTGTTTCGTGTTTTGAACGCTTTATCTTGTAACTCACCAACCGTATTTTTGAACGTACACTCCACAAGTACATTGACCTTGATAGATGTAAATTCATTTAATGCGTCTCTTATTTTAATTTTTACATCATCTTTCACTTTAGAAAGGAAAGTTGGTAAATCTGAAGGTGAATCATTTCGCATGAACCAAGATTGCAATCGGTTCTTAAAAGCTGTTTCATAGCCAGTAGTCATACCGTGTCCAATTCGTTCGAGTA